>LZPO01089909.1:469891-483467 GCA_001675575.1 Neotoma lepida
TGTTTTGATTTGCATTTCCCTGATGACTAAGGGTGTTGAGCAATGCCTCAAATGTCTCTCGGCCATCTGAGATTCTTCTGTTGAGAATTCTCTGTTTAGCTCTGTGGCCCATTTTCTAATTGGATTGTTAGATTTTTTGATGTCTAGTTTTTTGAGTTCTTTATTCTAGATTCTTTTTTATTGCATTTAGTTACTCCTTTGAGGGGGACACCCACATGCCAAGGCATACTTGTGGCGGTCAGAAGATTAACTTACTGGAATCACTTCTCTCCTTCCAACACGTGGGAATGAGTAATTGAACTCACAGGTCATTGAACTTGGTGAAAAAGCTCCTTTTTCACCAAGTGACACACACAAGTCATCTTGCAGGCCCTCCTTGTCTTGATGACTCATAACAAGTGGTTTAGGGATCAGCAACAAATAGGATGATCAAACTGTAAGAAGCTTTGGTCTAGAGAGCTTTGGAACTCAGTCCTTTCCAGTCTACATTGTTGCCACTTAACATTTTTCCCTTTCTGGTTTTCTAAAAAAGTCCAAATTCTCTCTCTAAACCTAGCAGTTCATGCTTTATGTTGGGGCACAGGCCTGCAATCATTGCCACTCAGGAGACTAGGGCACAAGGATTCCAAGTTCAAGGCCAATCTTTGCTACAGACTGAGTTCAAGGACAGCCTAGAGAATTTAGAGAGACAATGTCATAAAACGGGGAAAATAGGGCTGGCTATATAATATGTTCCGTTGTAGAGAACTCACCTGACTTGCATAAGGCCAATCCTTGCTTCAAATCATCTAATAGCATTGTCACGTGTCAAACAAAATTCCACAAAAGTAAGAGACACATTGGAAGATATTTCAGAGAGAGATTAAGATTGATTTATGTTCAGAAATGAAAGCTTTTCAGCAGCCTTCTGCAGAGAAATGTATCATTTCTGGAGCTATGGGGAAGGGAATGGGCAGAGGATGCGGGAGAGGAGAGGAGATGATGCAAAATCCCAAATTTACAAAATGCTATGTAAAGAAATTAACTTATTTTCTGGCTCAAGCAGATACATTAGCTGTTGTGCATCATCACAAGTGACACTATGTAATGGAAACACGTCTGTACAATGTACACCCACCAGTAAAATTGATTCTGATTAAAGAAGCTAGGGCTTGGGGACGTAGCTCATCTGATAAGAGTTCTTGCTTAACACCCACAAAACTCTGGGTTCAATACTAAGCACTGTATAAGCCAAGAACGATGTGCATTCCTGTACTTCCAGCATTCAGGAAGTAGAGTCAGTTCCTGGCCAACATGAACTAGGTGTCACCCTATTTCAAACAACAACTGTAAAAGCTAGATTCCCATGTTTCTGTACCTTTTTTCTAAGGAAAAATGAGTGCTGCATTTTAAATGAGCTAAGCATAATTCTAATGTTGTAAGTGTAGACACTAAGCATTGTCCAAGGCAGAGAAGCACTAGTTAGTGTTTCTCCAAAGGAAAAACATGTGCTCCTATCAGCAGTTCTACCCAGCAACCTTCTCACCTCACCCCAAACAGTGCTTGCCACCGCAGGCTGCACATGAAGCATTGCCTTGGAAGTTGTTTTTTTGTTTGTTTGTGCCATTTTGGTTTGGTTTTGGTTTTTGTTGTTGTTGTTGTTTGGGGATGTTTGTTTGTTTGTTTGTTTGAAACAGGGTTTATCTTGTAGCTCTAGCTGTCCTGGAACTCTCTATGTAGTCTAGGCTGGCCTCGAACTCACAGAGATCAGCCTGTCTCTGCCTCCTGAGTGCTGGGATTAAAGGCGTGCGCCACCACTGCCTGGCTTCCCTTGGAAGTTTTTTATCTTGATGTGCTGTGTGTCTACAGCATACTACATCACCATCCCTGAGCATCAGTAGTTTTTAAAGTATCTCAAGCCATTCCAATGACCACCTAAGGTAAACACACAAAGGCATTAAGATGATGTGTAGGTCGAAGGTATGGTGGCTGTAGGTCTTGTGCCCCAAACACCTGCTGTCCATGTGGCAGCACTTAGGGTGCAGCTGTACTTGTGTTGCTTTAAATCCCAGCACTAATGCTGGTGAAAAGTAAGTAAAGCTTGGAGAAGAGAAAATATTTGTGGTTTCTGGTGATGATTCATTGAGTGTATTGTTAGTGTTTGGATGTTTTGACAGGTCAAAAGAGTTTGCCCAGGCTGGAGAGATGGCTCAGAGTTTAAGAGCACTGGCTGCTCTTCCAGAGGTCTTGAGTTCAATTCCCAGCAACCACATGGTAGCTCACAACCATCTGTAATGCGATCTGGCGCCCTCTTCTGGCCTGCAGGTGTACATGCAGGCAGAACACTGTATACATAATAAATAAATAAATCTAGAAATAAAAAATAAAAAAAAGAGTTTGCCCACCCCTACTATCCACTTATGATCAATTTACTGAAGAGTGTAATAGTAGTCAAGAGATACAGAGAACAGGAACAGACACACCAAATTTGGAGAAGTTTTCTCTTGCACTGTGGATCTCTACAGAGCATACAGCTACTAGGGATAGACTTTCCCAGTCTTGTCAGAATTGGGGGGAAATTCTGGAAAGTTTTGTTCCAAGTTTCTACCAAAGGTTTCATCACCACTATAGAACTGTGAGACCATTTTTCAAGGAAAGCATGATGTTAATCATCAATGTTTTCAGTTTGAAGCAGTAAACTTTTGGTTCTTTAGAGCCCTGGGTACCCTCATACTTCTCCAGAACTAGCAATGCAAACCCATCCTCCTTATGGGTGTTTTTAATTGTGCAAAAGCACAGCACTTTAAGCATGAATCAAGCTGCTGTATTTTCAACTTCAGCCATTCACAGCAACAAAACAACAAAATACCCTTTTAAGAATATCCTTGATGGCACAGTAAAACCTATTAAGGTGGCTGAATCGTATCCCTTAAGTACATATGTTTTTAATATTTTCTGTACATACAAAATAGAATGTATGTGTCACCATTTAATTTGGAAGAACAAATGACACATAAACTATGATTATTCAGGCTTGAGACTTTGACCGGCTTGGTTCAAAGGTGAACCAAGTGAGCCCATTGCTTTGGGGAAACACAACTGACAGTATTTATTGCCAATGATAAAACATATGTTAAACATGAAAATTTTGGAAAATAGTGCTTGCTCTGCTTAGAGTACGGCAGCAATAGTTACACTCTTTTCTGATAAAATTGGTGATGATACTAACAAATATGTGTCACAAAATTTAGTGACCTTTCAGAGGCTGGTGTAACTCAGTAATTCAATATTTAGGAAATTGACCTTTGCATAGGTTACAAAAACCATGCTGGACTGAAAAACCCATTCAAAGTTTGGCTTTGAATGCAACAGACTATAAAAAAAAAACTTTTCATGTTGCTATTCATCTTTTTTATTAAGAAAATTTTTAATTCATTTTACATACCAATCAAAGATCCCTCCTACCCACCCCTCATTCCCTCCTATAAGAATGTAAGGCCTCCCATGGGGAGATACATTTAATAGAGGCAGATCCAAGCCCCTCCCCCTACCTCAAAGCTGTGTAAGGCAGCCCATCATAGGTAGTGGGCTCCAAAAAGCCTGCTCATGCACCAGGAATGGATCCTGATCCTACTGCCAGGGCCCCCCTTAAGCAGATCAAGCTACACAACTGTCTCTCCATTATGTAGAGGGCCTAGTCCAGTCTCATGGAGGCTCCACAGCTGTTAGTCTAAATTTCATGAGTTCCTGCTATTCATCTTTAAGGAGCTACCATTTGTTGACTTTTGGTAACATATCAAGAAAAATATTCATAGTTACCTAAGAGGATTAACTAAAATACTCAGTTTTCCATGGTACTTGTGTGTGTGTGTGTGTGTGTGTGTGTGTGTGCAATGTTGTGTAATCTTTGAAGCCAAACTTTCTTCTGATACTTCAAACAAAATAACTGCTGCAAATAACTGCTTCTTTTTCTTCCTCTTCCTCTTCTGCTCCTCTTTCTTCTCTTTCTTTATACATTTATCCACATTGTGGAATAAACAGTACTTATACAAGTGTATAGCAGTTCTGTATGCCCCCTTCTAACACAGCTTCATTTAATTTAAAATAGACTGATGTTTGTCCACCAGTGCTCCACGTACAGTTAATAGTGACCACAAGCAGGTATGAGACTTGAGTCTTTCTTCTTTCATCAGCATACCTGGTTTTACAATTGAGTTCTTAAACTCCATCCCTCTCAAAAATCTCTTGGTAAAGTTGGATATAGTATATTTTCAAGGGATTTCAAGCATTGTAAAAGTGATTTAAGTCATCTTGCCATAGTGCCAACTATGAGGCCACACATGAGCTCCACAGCCTAGCTAGCCTCTTTGATGCCAGATATTAAAGAGACTTTCTAAAATGTTAGCTAATGTCTCTCATTTTACATTATTCTTCTGAAAGCACACTTAACTTTTCTCAAAAAAGAAACAATTCACTAGTTTGAATTGTGTAAGCTTGGTTGTAGGCATTGTTTATATATTGTGTTTCAAGTTAATCCTCAGGTGGGTTGGACCTGGATTTTCAGTGGATGTCCACTGAGCCACTTTAACTTGACATGAAATGACCTTTCAACTCTGTCTTTCAGCACTGATGAACTGCTGAAGTCTCTTCTGAGTTCACCATTGCTTCCCTCCTAAACGATTTGGTGCCTCACTATTTGCTTGCACAGCTTAGGGGTCACTTCAGGATGTGAGTGGCATTTATATTCAGGCTTGGTTCCTCCCCTACTCCTGTGCTTTTCTCTTTTACTGTATCTTCAGTTGAATTCTGAGCATATCTGGCCACTCCCTCTGTCTTCTAATTCCTCAACCCAATAAGATTTCAACCTTCTGCTTGAGTTCCAATTGAGAACACCCAGTAAATGGAAGGGTCTTCTGGTGAAAAGCCAAATGGGTTTCCCACAATGTTCTATTTTTTTTCTTTGTAGTGATGCTGATGATTGAACCCAGGGCCTTTCACATACTAAATAAATGCTCTACCACTGAGCAGCATCCCTAACTCTATACTTGAATTCTTGAGTTCAGAGTTCTTCTAGTCTCTTCTTGCTTTTGTTTGATCTCCAGTGCATTCAAACAACTTTTAAAACATGGTTTTCCAGGATTATAATTGTCATTGGCAAGAGGATTAGAACATCACAGGTGTCCTTCCTTCCAAACGCTAATGTATCTTTTTTGAGAGTTAATAGCAAGTCTCTCCCAATTTTCCACTTTCCCTTTTAATCTGTAATTCTTTCCTTATCCATGGAAAAATTCCCTCTGTGATTTTCACCATTTACCATAACACTCTTCAGCATCCTCCACTTACAGTCCCTTTCACTTAGCTTTCCTCCCCTGTGATACATGCCTTTGAACTTCGATTCTCACTTGTCACCTCTGCCTCAACTCATGCCAGTATCCTGAGAAGTCTCATCCTTCATGGAGGCAACACACCAATCATTCTAACATAACAAATTTCAAAGATGCTTTCTTCCTAAAGCCATTCTATCCCTATATTTACTTTATTCTTTAACTACCTTAGGATCAATAGCTGTTATCACAGTCTTATCAATATCAATATGCCAGTCACATTACTGTTTTCATTTCCTCTCAAATGGCTCCTTGTCCTTATGGGCTATCACATGATTCATGAATGCTACAATTAACTCTCTAACCTTTTACTGCCGCCATACCTTCACCACAATAATCTACCCATAGATTAGTCACCACACATGCCTTCTCTTTCTCTCCACCTGGATTGATGGGGAAAAAGTCAATCATGCCAATTGATTACGCCATGCCTGATAATATATTTCTCCAAAATGTACTTGAAATTTTCTATGAATTATAGAATTGCAAGTAAATAAAGCTTTAAAAATACGTATTTGAAGGTAGCTTTCAGTTTTGCTGTTTCTCCAGTATTGGTTTCAAAGAACAGAATCTGCTCCATGTAGTTTCAGTTTCATATGTAATAGAAGACTAAAGAAATGTAGACTTCATGATGAGATTTCAAAAACTCACTGAACTACCTGGGACTACCAAAAGACCTTCCAAGAAGCTAAGAAATCAGGAGTTTGTCTACAAAATCAGGAAGTCACAATTAGAATTATATTTAATTATTCCAAAGTCTTTCCTGTATTGCCATAAGAAGGCATGTCTCCAATCAAGAATTTGCCAAGAAGTATGGTATCCAGTGGAATTCAGCCTGTACAATAACCCTCAGTGATTCTTGCCTCTTGGTACCCAGGCCCTATTATACTGTCCTCCCACATTGAAAAGGGCTGACCTGTGTGGCAAATTGGATACAGTAAAAGTAAAATAGTATATCTCTTGAATCTCTGTGATAAAAGATAATGCTTTTATCCTTGATCACTCTTGTGTCATTTTCACTAGAAGAAACCAACTGTCCTATTTTGAGAATAATACAGGACTCTGTAATGAAGCCCATGTGGGCAAGAACAGAGGCGTATTCCAAGAACCAGGCATGAGAGCCATCATGGAAGTAGATCGCCTAGCCCCAGTCAAGTCTGCAGATGACTGACATCCCAGATGAAGTACAGACTTGGCAAGCCAAGACTCCCCCCAAATCTCTGACACCCAGAAATTATGAAATAATAAAATGCTTGTTTCTTCAAGCCACTAAGTTTTGGAGTAATTTCATTGCAATAATAAATGATCAATATAGATATCCACACCCTGGACTTGGATCAATGTGCCTTGAATGACCTTACTGTCTTTCTTCTTCTTCATCATCCAGCTATCTATGTTCAAATCCAACCATTGAGGCCTTGTAGTGAGAGTTGTTTGCATGTGTGTGTGTTTGTGTGTATATTCATGATGTATGTGAAAATACACATGTACATATGCATGTTTGAGTGTGGAAGCCAGAGGTTGAGAAGTGTGAGGCTCCTTGCCTGACTTTTTACATGGGTGCTGGAAATTGGACTCAGGTCCTCCTGTTTACACAGCAAGCACTTTACCAATTGTTCTGATCCATCTCCCTAGCTCTAGTTATTTCTTTCTAGGATTTCAAAATGTATTTTTTAAAAAATCCTGTGAGATTTCCAGGGAGGAACCTGTATTCTAGAGATAGCAATTGATAACCTTTATGAAGTGTTTCCCATGTCTTCTTGTAGAGTATTTAATTTTAAAACATCACAGGTCATTCATGCATTCATTCGTCTTCAAATAATCTGCATATTTGGGGATGAGGGTCAAAGTGCTATACTATTTCAAAGTAACCAGAAGACTAGTTTAAATAAATCAGATAAGTTCCTTTCAGGCTGTCCCATGGGCATAGGGTACTTTGTAAAGTTCGTCACCTTTTGACATTCCTCCTTCATTTGTGCTTTTTATTTTAATTCGATACATATAAAGGAAGCAGTAAAGAGTGGATTTTAATATACACGAGAAAAACAGTCAATTTTTCTGCATAGAGTGTAAATCTATTCAAGGGTTGGCATTTACTCTGTCTAATCTACTGTGAGAATATTGTTCAACCTACCTCCTGTTTTAAGCAATATATGTTGGAATTTGGACTTTCTTTCATTTCACTATTCTGATTAAGAATAGATTATGGGCCAAACTAATATCAGAAATGTTTGGAAATGTTTGCCTAGGAGTACAATCTAACTCCTTATTAAATGCCAAGGTGTGATTTTTCAGGCTCAACCACTGACAAATACAAGTGCCGGCCTCATAAGTAAAGCTGACCTCCCCACAAAGGGATCTGTTATGTAACCAGTGTAGTGGAAACCTCTGTGGGTGGGTTGTAGTAAAAAAATTCAGCACTACTGGCCAATCATGCTTTTTCATACACAAACTTGGGAATGATTGGTTTCAGAACCCCAAAAGTTACTCAATTTCTGATATAAAATGGCACAGTACTTACCTGTAATCTATGTACATCCCCTTGTGCACTTTAAACATCTCTGAATTACTTCTAGTACCCCATATAAGGGAAATGCTTAGAAATAGTTTTTATACTTCATTGGTTGGGACACAATGAGGGAAAAAGTCTATACAATTTCAAAACAGGCATCATGTAGCTTTGTCTGAATATTTTCAATCCAAGGTTAATTGAATCCACAGAGATAGTAGGTACCTAGGATAAACAAGACCAATTGCATTTACACTCCTGCTTCCAGTGCCTTCATTTCTAGGACTTCTCTTTTTTTAATTAAAAATATTTAATTAAAATATAATTACATCACTTCCCCCATCCCTGTTCTCTCTCTAATCCCCCCATGTCCCTCCCTCTAACACCCTCCATGTTTCCCCCCTTTTTATTATTATTGTTACACACATATGCATAAATATATAAATGCAACCTGCTGAATCCCTTTAGTGTAGCTTGTATTATATGGTTTCAGGCTGACCACTTTGTATTGAGTAACCCACCCTGGGAGAAGCTAATTTTCCTTCTCTCAGCAGCCATTAGTTGCCTGTAGTTCTTTGTCTAGGAGTGGTATTCTGTGATATTTCTCTATCATTGCTAGCATGTCCATTGAGGAGGAATATACTTCAGCCATCTCTGATAAGATCTCTTATAGAAGGAAATGGGGGAGCCTTTGAAGACATTTCTAGGGACTCTGAGAAAGTAATTTTCCACTAGTAAATTTCAACCTGACTCCAGCGTCTATATGACTGATAGATCCATTTATTTGAGGCTTCACCCATCAACAATCACCGAGCTCCACAGTGTTCCACCTGACCTTCACATACAGACTCCAGAACACTCAAGGACAGCCTAATCTGTGGCTATTCAAGTGTTTATATAAAACCTCATTATGATTGCCTATAACCCATGTGTATCTTCCTGTATGCTTTAAATCAGCTCTGGATTACTCACAGTTCATCATACAAGGTAAATACATTGTTCCACGGGAAAATGGAATAAGGGGAGCCAACACTTTCTCTAACTGTAGGCTCTCACACCATTAGCAGCAAGGGGTTAAAGGTTTAATTTTTTGATTTTTGGATTATTATATTAATTTGCCATTCTGCTATTCTTGGGGGTCTTAGTTCTCTCCCACCTCACTTGATTCTTTGCCAGGACTACAGTTTCCCTTTCTCAAAATAAACAAAAAAAATCACAGTTTTAAAACTACTGATCACATGAAGCAAGTAGGCCTGATGCTTGATTTTTTTAAAAAAGTGAATTTTAGTAAGTTTGCTTCAAAATATTTTATTAACAAAAGTCTTATATAAACAATAAAAGGAAAGAAAAGTATGTTTCACAATGAATAACATGCTGAGAGCATGTGTGTGGTTGTAGTTTCTAATTATAGAGTTAACTAGCCACAGTGGACTAAAGGGAGAGTTAGAAAGAGTAGATATATTCATATATTTTGAAACATTTCAAAGTTTAAAAAAACATTGTGCCAATTTTTTAGGGGCAAAGAAAGCACATAATAAAATAGACTTTAAAAATTACAAATGAAAATCTGTACATCAAGGATATTTTTAAGGCCTTCCCAGGTAAAGGGCACTATGTAAGGCACGGCACTATGTAAAAAGAGATGAGGAACCGCCAAGAATGTAACATCACATCAGGTGTTGCAAGTCTGGCCCATCTCAGCTTGTAGGATCATCTCTTCTTTTCTCAAGGGGAAAGTGTCAATGAGGTTGAAGAGAGCCATGGGTGTCACTAGGGAGACATAGCGTTCTTTGTCCATGCCATGCTTATCCACTAGCACCATGCTGAAGGAGTAGAGTGGGATTCGAAGCAAGAGCCTGGAATAAACAAAAAGAAGACTTGGCTATGTTAAACCCCGACCCACAAGACTTCTAGAGGGCAACCAGAGCCCTCTGGCAATACTTTGCAGAGAAATGTTTGATGCCATAAAGGACTGAATCATTTTTATGCCCCTGTTATTCAAAGTGTGGACCTTGGACTCATAGCATCACATGAAAACTTGCACAGAAAGAACTTGATCTTGTCTGACCTCATATTTAACAAATAAGAATCTGTATTATTAGTAATATCTCCAGATAATTGGTATTCAGAAGAAAAGTTGAGAAATTCTGCTTTAGATTAGTATGGTCTAGGAAGATCTCAGGCTGGCTGTGGTACTATAAACCAAAAGTTGCTACACACATGTAGAGCAAGGCTAGAAGATTTGGGGAGCAGAAATGTCAGAACTATAATGATGATGATTATCAGCAAGAATATTTTACCACAGAGGGGACATTTGGCCATGTCTAAAGACACTTTTGGTTTCCCTAAGAAGGGAGTTAGATACTACTGGCATCTAATTGATAAATGTCAGACATATTGATATATTTATTCTACAGTATACTGGACAGCTTTCTAACCAGACAAATCCAGCCTCAAGTGTCAAAAGGGCCAAGGTTGAAGAAGCCTGGACAAGGTAAGCTTGATTAAAGTGATATTCAAAAAAATTACAGTGTTGACTATTTCAGGAATACAATTAGAACTGTATGGGCTGTCTTACACCCAGGCACTCTTACTTATTTGATTATAATTAGTACCACAAATAATTTTTAAAAATATTCTGACATGGTTTCAACTGTGTGGTGTTTATTCAACATATGGATTTCATCGATGTAGATGTTTTATATCAATACCAGCAAGTTTAAATGAGAAAGCCGAGAGGAACATAAGCAGATGACAGCTGAAAGAGGAGGCCACCAAATCTCCTCTCCTAGTTTTTGTTCCAGTTGAAAGGTTTTCAGGTTATGAAACAGGCAGAATATACTATGCCATATGAATTTAAAGTGAAATTTGTTCCTCTTATGAATGGTTCTGAGTTTTTATTGCATAAATGAAAGGTAGTGAGATGGGTAGGCCAGTCAGAGACGGGGGATAAATTAGAAGAAAATATAGTAACATGCCTGCATGAAAATGCCTTTAATGAAGCCCATACATTTTCATGCTAACTTGAAAAATTAACAAAGATAGCACTGAATAAAATGTAAACTGACTGCACTTCTCAAGAAGCAGTTTCATGAAATGGGGAGATAATATTTTCCCAGTGGAAAGCTAACTTGCTCATCCATATCTAGTGACTAGAAATCCAAACGATAACTCCACTGCTTCCACCAGGTCTCCCACAGTCTAATACCTGAGGTAAGTTCAAGCACAAGGGGGTTCCAGAAAAGTAGAGGACTGAGAAACTAAGCAGAGCTGGGAGGAGAAAGGTGCCAAGCAATGTTGTGGCTGGAGCTTGTAGGGAGGATCGCTGAATGAAAATGCACCGCATGGTTTCATAACAGTTATGAGGCCGAAATGATAACATCCCCGGGGCTATTGCACACATTCTTCGTGTGACTCTTGTACCTTGATTAACACAGAATATAAAAAAAAGACAACTGTCATTGGAAAAGAGAAATGGTCACATCAACAACAGCAACATGAGTGGGTCCCACTGGAGCTGAGAGACCACGGACATCTCAGAGACTGGTAATAAGGTACCTCACAGATTGTGGGTTTGGTTTGAGGGAGAAGTTGACAGTATTCCTGAGCTACATGATGACTATTATCAGATTGGAAAGAAGTCTTCATGGCTCACCTTCCAGGAAAGTCTGAGAATAATATGATTATTAAGGTGATGTCCTTCTTGGTTCCTGTCAGCTCTGTTCTTCATTTTTTAAACAGTTTAAAATTACATCAAGATTTTATTGTTGTATATGTATTTATCATGTTTGTGAGTATCTGTGTCTACCATCTATGTATTATCCCAAGAAAGTAATTTTGTAAACTCTGCAACAAATTTTATCTTTATGTATGAATGTGTATATGGTGTATATGTATCTGTATCTGTGTTTACATGTATGTGGTATACTATATATGTACAGACACATATACATATGTGTGGGTGTGGATGTGGTAGCCCAAGGTTGGCATCAGGAGACTTCCACAATGACTCTCCATCTCATTCACCAAATTAGGGACTCTCAGTTGAACTCAGAGCTCACTGATAAGGCTAATCTAGATAGCCAGCTTGCTCTAGAGATTCCTGTCTCTGTCTTCCAAGCATGGAGTTACAGACAAGCCCATCATGCTGTCTTAGACTTTACTTAGGTTCTGAGGATCTGATCTAGTCTTCATGTTTATGAGGCAAGCACTTTATCCACTGAACCATCTCTTTAGTCCCTTGCAATAAATCTTAAGTAATTGATAAAGAGTATGATGGAAATTGTGTGTGTGTGTGTGTGTGTGTGTGTGTGTGTGTGTGTGTGTGTGTGTGTGTGTGTGTGTGATCTATACCTAAGCTAGAGTCATCTGGGAAGAAGTAACCTCAGTTGAGAAAATTTATCCACTATATTGGCCTGTAGACAAGCCTGTGGGGCATTTTCTTGAATTATGATTGATGTGGGAGGGCCCAGACCATTGGAGGTGGTATAACTTCTAGGTAGGTGGTCCTATGTGGTATAAAAGTACAAGCTGAGCAAGCCAGGAAGAGTAAGTCAATAAATAATCAGTCTATAGTCTCTGCTTCAGTTCCTGTCTCCAGGTTCCATCTTGCCAAATGATGCTAGATTGTGTCAAGGCGACATAAAACTAACCAGGGCATCTCTCTGTGATACAACTCTTAGGAAATTTTGGTGAACTTATTTGAACACCTTTGGTGTAATTCACCAAATGCCATTTCATTGTCTTCTTAAAAATAACAAACCACTGCATTTCACAACCTCCTTTGAAGTTCAATTGTAATCATGTGATTAGTTCTGGCCAATGGACTGGGGGGTATAAGTAATGTGTAACATTTTCAAGAGTAAACACAGAAGAGTATGCTATAATTTGGGTGGTTAGTGTCCTCCAAAGGCCCACATGTTAAAGGCTTACTTAGGTGGCCCTACTGGGAGATGGTAGACTCTTTTAGAAGCGAGGTCTACCATGAGGATTTTAGGCCATTTGGAGGCCTCTCTTTGAAAAGGATTATGAAACCCTGGTCTCTTTGTCTCTCTGTTTCCTGGCTCTTAATGTAAGCAATTTATATGACCTCCATGATGGGTGACCTTCACTAGAGACTCAAAGCAATGGAGTTCCCCCATCTCTGATTGTAGCCTTCAGAATTATGAGCAAAAGAAACAATTGTAGGAGTTACTTGCCTCTGGTATTTTGATGTAAGAAGAACCTGACTAATACCATTGTTAGCTTTTACTTTCTTTCTTCCTCATTTCAGAAAACTGAAAGGATATGCGTGTCTCATGTTAATGTACAAGAGGGTGAAGTCATCTGGGACTCTAAAAGACAAGGAACCTTCTGGGACCTTGAGAACAGAGACTTGCCCTGTCCTGTGCAGTATACAAAAGATAAGGCTAGAAAGGAAGATTTTTAGGGAGTGTTAGTTTACCTTAATTACCCATCTCAAGATAGCCAAGAGATACAAGAAAAAAATGTAGGTTATTCCAAAATTGCATTTTAGCTGTTAAAGCTCACTTTAACACATTATTCAAGGTCTGACTATTAGGGCTCTGGCTTTATAAGTATCACAGAAAAGAGATACAATTGTTGAAACAGGGATATGGACAAGTGCTCTGGAAAGATGGACAAAAAAGAGATCAAGCCTGAAAGGGCTAATTAGTATCTGTCCTAATATGAGCAAGGACTGCTG
>LZPO01089909.1:483567-498736 GCA_001675575.1 Neotoma lepida
GAGAGAGAGAGAGAGAGAGAGAGAATGCTTGGTTGGAGGAGAAGAAGGAAACACTAGCAATTTTCCACTGCATAATTCAGTTGAACAACATGCAGGAACATGCCAATTAGCATGATTATAATACTCCCAGAATAAAAACAATTAAGCACTCAAGATTGCCTGAACTAAATACTGAATAGAAAAAAAAATCGGGGAACCTGACCAGATACAAGTACATCCATGGTGAGATACAAGCGTATTCACAGGGAATGAAATTTAAGGAGAGAACACCCCCTTACCTGAGCTGCAGAGCTAGAGCTGGAGGCATAATCTTTGCTCTGATCCTTCCAATGAGGGTTGGGAACACTCCTACCAACTCCACCACTGTGACATGTCGAAGATCCAGGCCACACTGTGCTTGCTGGAGGAGGAACCAACAGGGGAGGTGTGAGTATAACTAAGGAAGTGCAGACTGGCACCTCAGCAATGGTCTTGTGGGTGCTTCTTTGCTTACTCCAAATTGTTCTGAAAACAGAAAAACCAAGGCTAATCTGGTGCCTAGAAAACCTAAATATCTTCCTAGTGGAATTACACAGAACACCCTGGCTATGGCATTTTGAAAACCTAAACACAATGGTTACACTAAGGTACTTCCAGACATGGTGGGACTTTGCATGAGTCAAATTTCCAAAAAGCATCCAGGACACCACCGCTACCCCCACCCTAAGGTTTCTAACTTCATTCTTATAAGGAATTAAGAATATTTTCCAGATTTCCCTTTTCTACACCAATTAACCACCTTCTACATACTTCTACCCTATGCTCCCCATACCCTAACCCCAAGAAAACAAGGATAAAAACAATTCATGAGCTCTTAGCTGGCCTTTGGCAAGAGGCTTGTGGATTTGGCTCAATCAACTACATGTTAGGAGGTCTCAACAGGAGTAGCAGTGACAATCAAAGCCAAAAACCTTAACAAGATAAATAAGATGAATCTGACTGACTGGGAAAAACAGTTTTAAATTCTGAACTGTTTCAGCAGTACTTTCTTACTAAGTCAACTAAGTCGTCCTTGAAGGTAAATAGGAATGTGTTGGCAAGAGGACAAATATAAGAATATCTAGATTCAAAATGCCATAGGCAACTAGTTCATCAGCAGTTTATCTAGGGCCTGAGAGGACAGGAATGGGCTAAGGCTGAGGGCTACAAAACTTCTCCAAAAGAGGCAGATAGGAAATACGTTTACAGTGAATCAATAGCTTTTAACCTAATAATTGGATTCTATCACTAAAATCTAAAAGTAGTTATAATCAATATACAGGTGAATAAATGGGGCTGTGACCGATAAAATCTAACTTTCAAAATCCAGCAGCAATAGGCCAAATTTGGTACATGAGCCAAGGCAAGTTTATTGGCTTATTCATTTTTCTAGGGATAAGAAGAGCTCAAGGCATGTGTGACTATGCCATGCTGCTTTGCCAAGGACCATAAAACCAGCTAAGCACATACATTTGCATTTTATGAGGCGCAAGAGGATTGTGCTGGCTAGTTTTATGTCAACTAGACAAGCCTGTAGGGCATTTGCTTGATTAGTGATTGATGGGGGAGGGCCTAGTCTATTGTGGGTGGTGCCATCCCTGGGCTGGTGGTCCTGGGTTCCTGTAAGAAAGCAGGCTGAGCAATCCAAGGGGAGAAAGTCAGTAAGCAGCACCCCTCCATGGCCTCTGCATCAGCCTATACCTCCAGATTCCTGCCCTACTTGAGTTCCTGTCCTGACTTCCTTCAGTGATGGACTATGAATGTGAAAGTGTAAGCCAAATAAACCATTCCTTTCTAAGTTGCTTTTCATCATGGTGCTTCAATATAGATAGTAACCCTAACTAAGACAGAGGTATACAAGGGCAGGTAGGGTGACAGGGATTTATGATACAGATAGTGAATTTGGTTCTTATGAAGTTAGCCCAAACATTTCATATGGCTCTTCACAATTCATGGGCAACCTGTTCAGATGACAAAGAATAGTGAAAGAGAGACTCGTTATTCATTGTACCTGTCCTGACATGAGTAGTAAACTGCTGCCTTTCATTAAACCAAGATTGTTCTAACAGGAATAAATGAATGAGAGATCCTAGAAAAGAAGGGCAGCATATTGTGCTTCTTTAGCATTCAGTGAAGTTGGCCACCCATTGCCATGCAACTTCAAGACAAAATCAGGCAAGTTCTAGTGTGATCCTCACAGTTTCTACCCTCCTCCAACATGTTGATTGTCTCATCCAGTAGCAGCAAAATTCACCTTCATTAGAGTAGGTGAAATTCCAAAGGAGGGATACGGTGCCTAGAGGCTTTCAGATGCTTTATATCTCCTTAGCCAGTCTATTGGGAAGATAACTGATTGATCACCTCTAGTCTACGAATGTGCTGGACAGGATTAGCAAAGACAATTATTCTCTGGCTGGGCCTGGACAACATGTCAATTAAGCTTATTAGCAAAGACAGACAAACCTCGCTGGTTGGAGAATGATTGGGTTAGCTCTGGGGAGTCAATGTTAACAAGGTTATACACCAGCACCAGAAATGAATGACTGTCTCTAAAAGTGCTGGTCCCTTAAACTCACCCTAAATGGATTACTCATTGAGTCTGGCCTTTGCTTTTAGTAACGTGCCTGTCTTCTTCCTGTTAGAGGTCTCCCTCCCACCTTAGCTCTGCCTCAAGGCCTCACCTGCAGCATTCCTAGCTGCAGTCTGTAGAGGAGGTTTCGAGCTGTGGGTGTAGACACAATGAGGAGTCTCCTTTTCTCATAAAACTGATCCAGAAGTGCAGCTGCTGTTCTGACGCCAACATTGACATTCATGGCTGTAATCAGAAATGGTCACATAAGTTCCAAAGCCCTCCCTAAGTTCTGCCTTACCCCTAAGTAGACCCTGAGATGAGAATTCACATGTAAGTAGTTGATTTGAGAAGTGAGTTCAGGGAGCACTCGTAGTAGACAAGGTGCCCTAGTTTCCTTTTGCTGCGGTAAAAAATCACATTAAACTCAGTGGCTTAATCTAACATAAATTCATTGTTCTTTCAATATGGCCAGGGAGAGCATGAGTCAAGGTGGCTTAATTATAGTTCTTCCATGGCAACTGATAAATGACAAACAACCCTAAATGATTGGCTCAGTACACAGAGCAGCAAACAGTCTGGCCCTGAAAAAGAAATCAAGAAAAATGAAAACACACTCTGTAGGTTTTATGCACTTGGTGCTAATATTTGAAACTTCAAGTTAGCTTTAAAATCATGGTTCATTTACATTTTGTTCGGTCAACTACACTGAGTGACAGCTATGTGTCAACTTCTGGGCCATTGCTCTGAATGGGAGGCAGCTATTATCTCTAACATTGCCTTTGGGGCTCACAGTCTCAGTCAATGTGAATAGACTTTACATAACTGCACAATTTAAATTTTTCTAGTAGCTTCATTACAAACGTACAAATAAATATGTGACAATAGCTTTATATGTCAACCCAATATATCCAAATGTTTCATCATGCAAGCAACACAAAAAAGTAGGGATGCTTTATATTCTTTATTGTGCTAAGACTTTCAAATCAGTATATATTTTACATTGACAACATACCTGAATCTGGACTTACTTCAAGTCCTTCATGCCCATGTATGGCTAGAGGCTATATAGATTTATGAGATTATTTGACAATATACTGCAGGCCTCAGTTTCACAAAAATGGACATTAAGTACTTAGCTGAGGAGTCTGAGACATAGGTGGCTTTTCTGCTTCAATGTATGAAATTGAAGAACCTCATCCACCTGCTCTGAATGGTAGGGTTAAAGAAGGGGAAAAGGAAGACATACCTGACATTGAGAAAAGAGGACTCATATAAACAAAAAATCAGTGTGGCATTTCCTAGGTAGCCTAGATTTCACACTCTCAGCCCAATTGCTGTTCATCAGTAAGAACCTCTGGCACGTGTTGAAGGCTTACCCTGTACCAGGAACTGCTCTATTAGAGCATTCAGTAGATGACCACATTTAGGAGAGGTATGATTCTCCTCATTATACACAGGAGGAAGGATTTCAAATGCCCAAGATATGTATGGCACTTTAGCCGATGATGCAAGGCAGGAATTATACTGTCTAAACACAGCAGTGTACTACTAGCACTGAAAACTCGATCCTCCAGCTGTAAAGTAGACAGTCTATTGGCTTAATGTCACCAGGTTCTTTCTTAGAAGACAGAGAACAGGCAAAAACAAGACCAGGAGGCAGGTGAGATGAGCTGCAGCAGGGACTTGGCACCTTTTTTCCCTACTCAGATGAGCAGAGATGACACTGAGCTTTATGGTGTAAAGGCAGTAAAGCTGCTTTTACCCGCTCTGGAATCGGGGGGGGGGGTTCAGATTCCAATGCTAGCTGAAGAAAGTGCATACATACCAGCACAGGTGGGCTCCGTGCCAGACCAAGCCAGATTGGACTGGCATACTCGGGCAGGACTACCCTGAAGTTCATAGCCACCGATACAGGAGAATTCACAGGTAGCTCCATAGTTGTCACCGTCACTGGAACACTTCATGTAACCATTCTCTGGGGCATTGAGTTTGCCACAGCGTCTGACTGTAGGGGACACAAACCCAGAATAGCCTTAGCCCTGAGCACTCTTCCATAAGTAATCAGAGAAGGTGAGGCTCCGGATTTGTCATGAAGTTATACATTAACTAGTGAAATGAGCAGAAGGCAAGGATGACTTATCTAATACCCCATAAGGGTCATCATCCACACCAATGGGACCCTTGAGATAGCGCCATTAGCCCTTCATGTTACAGATGAGGAGCCTGAGCCCTGAATAGTAAATGATACTGACTACCTGTCCAAACCATGAAACAAAAAGTTTTCAAAAAATGTTTTCTCAAGTAGACCAAAGGTCTGAAAGACAAAGAGTATAGCCTTTTAATGGCCTAAAACAGGGGACTCTTGACCACTCTGGTTGTTTGTTGCATGTATTAGAGATATTAGCTCAGAGATAGAAAAATTATTAAGTGGTAGTGTTCTTGGACAGACAGCTGTGGGCTCATGTGAAACTAGTTCTGTTTCCTACATAACCCCCCATACTGAAATCTGGGCATTAAGATGGAATGCTTCCTTCGGCATCATCCAAAGCTGGCCTTAGCCCTACTACGAGGGCCATTCAGAACACTCTGCCTTGGGGACCTGTTCCCTCTTTATATGACAATCACCAGAAAGCAACAGTCTCACCTCTTACTTTAACTCGAAACTTGCAGGTACCCTTGTTCTCAGCTCTGTCATAGACTGTGTATTCAATCTTGTGGTCTCCTTCTGGAAAATTCGAGCCTGGAGGGAGGCCTTTTAGAATAACACTTAAGGGAGAAAGCAGAAATACCCAGGATTATGCTTGTGTACTAAAAAGCAGCTGTTGAACTCTGAGTCTGTACAGGACAGAGGGAAATGCTGCTGCTGAGCAGCCTCTGAGCCTCTCAACCAGAACCAAGGTTCTGTGAGGAGTGCTCTCCTGAACTTCCCTCTGCTTCACAGGACCAATTGGATCTCAGCTAAGGGGAGATTTGCTTTTTTATTTGTTCATTTGTTTGTTGCTGAAACATACAACAGGGGTTGTGGGCTGAGCCTTCATGTCTTCCCTGTTGGGCAGACAACACAATGCTTTATGAGGAAAATTCTTTCAGAGTACAGTTTGGTTGGCAATTTGAGCCTGCAACAGGTACTAGAATGTTCTTCACTTTTTCTATCTGGGTCAGTGAAGACCTTTCTGAGCAAATGATAAATTCTCTGTGAATCCTTGACTATCCTAATACTATGTTAGTAAATCTTATATGTATCGGGCATGGTTTATTATTTATTATTTAATTCAATACTCATAGAACTTCTATTAGGTAAGCAGAATTCTCCATTTTGTAGGAAAGGAAACTACAGAAACAAAAGGCTAAGGGACTGGTCTAAGATTGTACAGCATGGGGTGACTATAGCATCTGTCTTCATAGCTATTTGACAACAACACCAGTTGGTATAACATAATCAAATTACAGCTTTTGGTTAGTTTTTAATGTATAGAAAACTCACCTTTTCACTGCAGCTCCTAGGAATGATGAAATTTGATGGTAATGGCCATATGGAATCATCATTGTCACCACTAAGGAAGGCTTTACATATAGGTGGGGCACACTTACAAGGCATGTGAACTGAGAAGTCTTGGGGAAGTATCAGAAATCCTATCACTCAGAGATGTCATTTTTTACCTTAGATGACTTAAGATCTTAAGATACTTAGGTAGCAAATGTAAATTCAGATAAACCTGAAAAGAGTAGTCTTTCAAATAGGAGTGGCTGCTAATTTCTCTGAGACTCCATTTCATCATGAAAATAAGAGGAGTCATCAAGGGGACTCAAAAGAAACACCTATGTCAGAGCTTGCCCTTACATCCTTCCCCGCAGAAGCAGACTATATCAAAATATCTTGGGCTAGATACTGGGGAGGAGAGTCATAGGCTGTGTGCTAGGAAAGCAAGGAGCCCAAGCATGAGTTGATAGGGGACAAGTCAGCTTTCTCTAAACTCATGCTACCACAGTGCCTTCCTCCCGGTACCCTCCTCCAAGTCTGTGGGACTGTATCTAAGCTGCTGTGTTGTAGAATATTAGTTGAAGAAGTGTTACATTTGTTTATGTTGTGGAACATTTGTTTAATGGTACAAAGATATGTTGCATTATGTTTCATTTGTTTAATTCTGTAAAGCTGTGTTACTTTGTCTGTCTAAAACACCTGATTGGTCTAATAAAGAGCTGAATGACCAATAGCTAGGCAAGAGAGAAAGGATAGGTGGGGCTGGCAGGCAGAGATAATAAATAGGATGAGAAATCTGGGAAGAGAGGGTCAAAAAGCAAGAAGGAGAAGGAGAGAGGACACCAGAGGCCAGCCATCCAGCCAGCCATGGAGTAAGAAGTAAAGGAAGGTTTATATAATAGAGGAAGATAAAAGCCCAAAGGCAAAAGGTAGACAGGATAATTTAAGAAAAGTTGGCTAGAAATGAGCCAAGCTAAGGCTGGGTATTTATAAGTAATAATAAGTCTCCATGAATATTTATTTGGGAGCTTGGTGGCAGGTCCCTCAAGGAGAAAAGAGAAAAAAAAAACCAACAACATTGCTGAACTCTGGAGGCAGATAGCTGCTACCATGGTCTTTTTGTTAAATGTCATAATTCTAACCTTAATAACAGGTCCTCCACAAAACTGCAAAGCTTTTAGACAAAAGGGGTCACATATTGACCTGATATTTTATATTTTGAATTTATTATACAAGAAAGACTTCAACTGTTACAGAAATCTAAGAACTGATTATACGCCATGTGCTGAGTCAGGCATTGTACAAGACTGTAACAAGTTAAGGATAAATAGTGCCCAACCCCCAATTATGCCAATTCTGAATTGATTTTTTAAATTTTTTATGTATGCATATATGCATACATATGTATATGCATGTTCCTGTGTGTATAGTTAGTTACTTTTTTCATATGACTAAATTTTTAAACTCAATTCCACAAAGTTTCTCCTAGGGATTTTATGATCTGTATATGTAGCAAGAATAAATATCTTAATGATCAAACTTTATTTTTGAGAAATTACAGTTGGAAAAATAATTAATCCTGTTATTTAAAGAAGATGATATGCTAGGGGGTTATTAGAATGTGGAAGTAAAATATCCTGCTATGAATAAGAGAACTAATCCCTCTTATTAGTAAATGTTGTTATTGCTAACAATTGTGTACAAAAATGTTTTGTCTTAAGCCCTGCAGGTTTGACAAGATTCTAGAAACTATGTCCCTGCCTAATGGCCCAAAATGACATAAGTCACAAGCATCCAGGTTTGGAACCTCTGCCAGGAAGTCTAACTGAGCCATAAACTCTAATGTATAGATGAGCATGCTGACATGAAGTAGGGGTCTCCAGGGACATATCGTTAGGGTACACGTCCAAATGGTAGAACAGCATGTGACTACCCATTACTCGGCTGGACATCACATTATGAATGCAGTGGCCCAGGATAACAGGCATGAGGCAGGGAAGAAGTCAGAGGACACCTTCACTTGGATCACAAGCTTTTCCAAGTGTTTGATGTGCTCAAAAGTTTAAAAACAAAATGCAAAGTTTTAAAACAGGAACAGACACTAGACAAAGAATGGAAAAGTTATGCATCAAACCGTAACCACAGAATAACAAGGGGCACAGCACTTGGCTTAGTATGGGAGACACAGAAGGCTTCCAAATGGGTGTGAGGGCTTAGGAAGGCCTGGGGATATGAGAAGAAGCCCTTTTTATAAGCAGCAGGAGAAAGTAGATCCCTGAATTAACCAGCTGCCTTCTTTCCCATTTATTTCCTCCTTCCCACTACCTTTTCTATTCTTTCATCTTCCACCAGTAAATACTAACTGAGTGTTAACTATGGGCCAGGTACAGTTCTTGACTTTAGGATTAAGGTACTGAATGTATTGTAGTAAAGACAGGCAATAAAAAATTATAAATACTATATATTTTATGCTTTTATTTACAAATAAACTATATAGTATGTTAGATGGTGAGCAGAATGACCAGGTCTGAAATCTAAATAGACCAGCATAGATACACTCCGCTTCGGGTAGTAAATGTTTCACATTTAGGAAATGGCAGAACATTTCCTAAGAGACAACATAGGCTGGAAATTTAGCTCAGCACCCGTGCTTATGTATAATGTACAAGGCTTCAAGGAAAGAGAGAGCGAGAGAGACAGAGAGAGAGAGAGAGCATTCAAGCTGCCAAGTTTCATGTTTAACTTACTCAGTAAGAATGCCATCTGCTGTATCTCTTCCCTCTGGGGTTTCCCAGGATACCCGGACTGTTAGTTTATTCGGTTCAGCAATACGTTCTTTCACACTTGGGCACTTGATTCTAGGAGGTTCCAAATCTTGAAAAGATAAGCCAATCAGGAAATAATTAGTTAAACTGATGGTCAAGGTCAACACTCAACGTCTGACAAACCAAGACCTCTAGACTCTTGCCATTTCCGAAGAGATTGTTCACTCTGGATTTCTCCTCTATCCTTTCATCTTGCCCTTTCTCTTTTGCTGAGTTTTAAAGACCTCTTAGGACTCACCTGCACAAAAACAGAACTGACATTCTCTACCTTTGCTACATGTACTGCGTGTATACTTCCTAACTCTGCATACTGACTTGGCAACAGCACAGTTACTCAGCTAAAGCCAGAAGCCATTCAGCCTTAGTGAGACTGCCCTGATTTAAAGACAGTGTTGTAGAATGCCAGGCAAAGGTACCAACACTATCATCTACTTCGATTCAACTCAATACAACAAATCTTTCATGAGTGCTAACTTTATGCAAGAGTGTCATTCCAAATGCTGGCATCTGAGGTAAAAGTGAATCTGATGCTAAAAATTTACCAGAGCTTACAGTGTATTGGGGTGCTAATTTCACCAGAAATTACATATACCAGGAGGCAGAGAACAGCACTGTTCTGTATCAAGCAAACTTGAATGCCATGGATATGTAATGGAGCCACCTCTCTCAATTTATATATGTTCACACTGAGGCTCACAGGGTTTAGGTGCATTATTTAAGTTACTCCACACTGCCACTATCAAAATGGGTTGATAATGAGGGCTGGAAATAAGTGAGATGTTAATTCTGCATTGCGTTGTGTTGCATGTAATCAAAGCTGAAGTGAAGGCACAGGAGGGAATTTGGAGGTTTACCAGTTCTCCTTGATGTCAAGCAGGTAGAGAATGTATTTAAAGATAGCATGTGGTAGTCAGCTTTGCATTGCTTTACATACCAGCCAATAGTGATCTCAATGCTATTACAACCTGGGTGAAAATTGAACGTCCTCTCTGCTACTGACTCAAATCTCTCAGAGACTGACCGCATCAAGTAAAGGCCTTTACATACTTTCCCCTGTATCTTATCTAAGGATTGCTCATTTTAGGTAGTGTAAGAAATAATGAATATTAAATATTTTTCCAAACAGTTTTACATTTAGTTATTCAAATTTGCTTTCATTCTATGTCATGCTTTAATGGACTGTGAATTTGCAGCCTTCTTACACTGACTTTAAATTGAATAACTATCATATTTCATTGAATTTAAGTCATGATCAACTATAAGATGCATCCCAGCTCAAATTAAAATATGAAAGCTATGCCTAAAGAATTAATAAAATAATGTATGTGTGTCACAATGACATGGAGTATACTTAAATCTACCTGAAGTATCCATTTGTGGTTGCTAAGTTCTTAAAAATAATCTTTTTTTATTACTGTGCTAGGCAATAAAAGACATAATTCAGGCGAGCATTTCAACGTTTGGGATGACTCAGACAAGTGTTGAATGGCTGCTGCCCACTGGTCAGAGATAGCTGGCAACTGTTTTCTAGAAAACAGGCTTACATAAAAGGTAAAGCAGAAGAGGGGCTGAGGATGGGCCACTGATTTCCACGTAAAATTACACTGTAGTATTATTTATGCGCCAAGAGAGACTCTTGGTCTCTACATCAGGTAAACTAAATGTGGATGACACACGGTCTGTTTTCCCTGTGTCAACTAGGTGAGCTGACAGTGCAAGCACACTCCAAAGTAGGTGATCTGGGAGGGGCAGGGTGCGGAGTGGGGGGCCTTGGAGCTTCCCAAAGACAGCTTGTCTGTCTAACAATGACCAGTCAAAAGTGGCCTAGTTGTTCAGATGGAGAGCTTCTCCAAACACGACACAAATATAAGTCATACCATATAGGAAGCAATATTTTCTGAACCCTATGTGCCCACCCCAGCCTAAGTGCTATCTTTGCATGAGTTCATTGCATTTTCACACCTAATGTTAAGTACTAAGTTAGCAACTAAATCAATGTCACTAGCATTCCCATCTGCAGACTGGAAAGCATGTCTTCTCTTTTTTGGAGTTCCTTGTGTTCTGGTATTTAAATACACTATTCCATATTTTAAATGTATTTTAAGAACTCAAATCTCTCTCTCTCTCTCTCTCTCTCTGTGTGTGTGTGTGTGTGTGTGTGTGTGTGTGTGTGTGTGTGTTATTGTTGATCTGGTGTTTGCATCCAACCTTTATATGCATATTCTCTTGAGATTGTTTACCACAGCTTCCCTATAAATCCTTAAAGGGCATCAGAAAGACTGGATTCTAAAGCCCCCTTAAAAAACTGTCCTCTCTCTCAGTTGATAGGACCAGCTTGTGGATGCTGGTGCTCCAAAGAGCTAAGCTTATTATTCGCCAGTTATTCATGGCCCCCGTAGCTTCTTAGAGTTATGATACATTTCCATGAATGAAATGGAGAAAGTTACTATAGAAACATAATTACTATTCCCCTTGAAGTCCAGATGCCTGCAAAGTCAGTTATTGTGTGGAAATCCTGAAGCCTCTGTGAAACTCCTATTCTGTGTTCTCTGTCCCATTCACTTGAGCTATTCGACAAATCATGTCCCTTCTCTGTATTCCACTTTCCTTTCTGAGTAGAAAATACAATAATCAGCTATACTGTGCTGTATCAACGTTGGCAGCAGAACAATTTACCCAGGATTCTTTAACAAGTGCTTGAAATAAGGAAGAGCGACAGGGACAATGTCTTGGTCAACAACTAACAATGAACTCAAAGATTCTCTGTCAGTTTCAGACCTAGGCTGTTGTGGCAGAGTCTGGCACCTTACCTTCGGATTACCCTAGTTTGGAGGCAGTTGTCAATTCAAATGGCTTTAGGTGACAGTGGGGGGTAAGAAAACAGGTGGAGGAGCGAGACAAAGAGGGAAAGACTGAGATTCAGTCAGACTCTAGTCAATATACCTTTCCTGAGCCAAAGTGCTTTCTATGTGCAGGAGGCACATCCTGGAGCCTGCAGTCCCTTAATCATTATCACCAAAGCCATTATGGATAGCAGAGAGCAGCCATCCCCATGGAACACTGGCCAAATTTCCAAGCCACAGTGGCTCTTTGATTAATAATTTAGCCGTTTGAAGCCACTTAGTTCTGGGCAGTCTGTTGCACAACAGCAGATGAGTGAGACAAATGTAAGAGTCTGAGGACTGGAGGGAAGGTACCTGAGAGGGGCTGTAGGGAGGAAAAGGAGGGGAAAAGTATACAATTGTATTTCAAATAAAAGTACATTTTTTAAAAGAATCTGAGAGTGATGATGGAGGCCAGAACCATCTCTTTCCTGGGGGCACACGAAGAAATGACTGCCAAAGGCAGAACAAAACTTGTCTTTGAAAACTTGTCCAATTGTTTTCCTTTCTCCAGCCAAAGGACAATCCCCATGGATGCCGCTGGAAAGTGGTTCCATTTCTTTGGCACTGCCAAGATTTCAAAGAACTTTCCAGAAACAACAAAAGAAGCAAGAAGGGAAGCAATGAGCCAGCAGCACAAACGAAGGTGCCCAACTATACACTCATTTGTCTTAGAGAAGGCCCCTCACTAAAAGTCTGCCTGTTCAGTTACAGTGGTAAATTGTGTGAGACAAAAATGGGACCAGTATTTCCATCAACCAAGTGGTTGTAAAACTGAAAGTATGATGGTATGTGTATCTATCAACCCAGGAAACATTCATCTAAAATCATCTATAACAATGTACTGGTGCACTTATTCCTAACCCTGCTGATATTTGTAGCAATGGAATGGTGAATTGAAGCTCAACAAATACCCCCATGGATGGCTGGTTAAACCAAGCCATCAGACAACAAAATGTTTACCATCAATTTCCATATCTTATATCTCAAATATATATTTTATTCCAGGATTTAACTTGTGTTACTGAATCACTGTCCACTCTACTCTGTAGAAAATATAAAAAGGAGAGAGGAATTCCAACAACCAAGCTGGTTTGTACACTGTCCTTGGTTAAAGCAACAAAATGGGTATTCTCTAAATTTTCTTCATCCATGCTTTTAAAACTGTCTTTTTTTTCTTCTTGTTTTGGTCCATAGCAGAGAGGTACGTCCACTTAAAATGAGGTCTCTAAGTGAGCATTTGTGTTTACTCTTACTGTCCATTGTTCTATGGAACCAAATAAATGAAAATTGACAGAAATTAAAATATGTCAGCGCACAATGCTAGTTTCAGTCAGTTGAGGAGAGGGCCTCTGAACTTCTCCACTCTCCTGCACCTTATAGCGTGCTTTCTCTCCACCCGTATGACCCTATTCATTTCTTAAATAATTGAATTGGACTTTAGTCTGAGGCAGAGAAGCAATTTCGACTTGTGGCACTTACAAATTAGCCAGACCTCAGAACTAACCACCTTGGAGTCAAAGAATGCCCAGCCTTCCCATTCCCTCCCAGTTTGCAAGAGAACTGGGTTAGCTTTCGCAGCACTCAGCACAGTGCAGGCCAAAATGTGCTGGTTAAGGTTGGGTGGAAACCTGGGAACAAATCAAGTGCCATGTGTCAGCTCCTAAAATAGCCTGAGGCCCTGAGTTATGCTCAAGGAAGCCTGTTCCTGCCAGCACACAAGCAAACTTATTAATAAAGCCGAAGAAGTAAATGATAGCTTTGGAGCAAAATTCACTGGGGACAAACTCCAGCTTGTCTGTCACTGAAATCTCAGAAAGCACTGCCTGCTTACTCTGTTCATTTCATTTACCTTAGAGCTCAAAGCCCTTGGGAACCCTGCACCCCACTTCCCATTCCTAGCTAGTTGCATACACAATTTCCATTCCTCCAATACACTTGAAACTTGTCTCAGCAAATGGTAAGACAAATTGCCTGAAATTGGGGTTCATTTCTTACTTCCTTCCCTCTCCCTCTGGGCAAGTTCCAGGGCCATCTGGTCTGGCTTTAGACATGCTTGTTGCTTTTTGAGAACAATCAGCATTTTCTTTCCATTGTTGTGCGCAATCTGGAAATCTGAACAATATGTCCCTAGAGTGCTCTGCCAAAGCTTGCTTAGCAGAAAGACTTCGGGGCTTCTCCTCTCCCACACAGTGACCTCTGCTCCTTCCAATACAAGGGAACAGAGATTTGATTGATTTCCTCTGGTTTGCTTTCAAGAGCTAGTTTGCACACAGCAAAGCACAAGACACATACCAAAGGCAGCATCTGTGAGGTTCCCTTCTGCTCTGAACACATGGACTTAGCCATAGGCATGTCCAGATCTCACCCCCACCCCCACCATCACCCCCAGCACATTCTATCTGTCCTCGCCGAGCAGGCCTTCTCGTCAGTGGAGATGCCACATCTTCAAAGTGCTTCAGCCAAATATTTTGTGGGGACTCAGCTTTGCCATATTGTCCCCTTTAGGGCCAGCACTACGTCTTTTGTGTAGATTACTTTGTCAGCTGGGTGCCACACAGGTCTCACTGATATGAGGTAGAGGGCATGAAGGTCAGTAGAAGCCATTATATATCTGGTAGCCCCTTCAGTGATTACCTCCTGAGCGCTTCCTTCTCAGCCATCATGGTGTCATTTACATGGGAGTGTAGAGTTGTGGCTGACACTACCATTTCACTCTTGTTGCTCTTCTAACCTATGCTCAGCTTTCATCCATAGAAAAGTGGAGGGTGGGGAGGAGTTAGGGGTGAATATGATCAAAATACATTGTATGAAATTCTCAACAACTTGATAAAATCCATTTAAAAACAACATGGGACTGGGTTTTAATGTTCTCCAAGGGTAGGCAGGACCTGGCAGCTCCCGCAGTTTAGGAGTAAATGATCCTCTGTGGCAGTGGTTCTCAGGCACTTGCAGAAGAACTGCAGTACAATACCAGCACTTGGAGATTCAGGCTCCAGTGCAGTCAGTTGCAGAAAACACTGTCCTAGAGCTGGGTGCCTCACTGCCTACAGAAATACCAGAATCCAGGAGTTCAACTGATGGGAGAGAGGAGAGGTTCTATGAACAAGGGACATTGAGATCATGAAGCCAGCCAAGCTGGTGGAAATGCATGAACTGTGGACCAATAACTGTGGAGCCCCCCATGGTGCTGAACTGGGGGCCCTCTGGAGGCTTCAGACAGTTGTTTGGCTTGAAGTGTTTGAGGGCCCCCAGGCAGTGGGATTGGGATCTGTCCCTGGTGCAGGGGCTGACTTTTTGGAGCCCAGTGCCTATGGTGGGACACCTGGCTCAGTCTTGGCGCAGGAAGGAGGGTCTTGTCCTGCCTTGGCTGAGAGTACCAGACTCCGGG
>LZPO01089909.1:543580-555512 GCA_001675575.1 Neotoma lepida
GAGAGAGAGAGAGAGAGAGAGAGAGAGAGAGAGAGAGAGAGAGAGAGAGAGAGAACAAAATACGGTAAAAAAAAGAGAGTCAAGGGACTGAATATTTGTGTTTGTGTTCTGAGTTAGAGAAGGGAATAAGAAACCTAAAGGTGCACATGTTTATCTCAGGAATGTAAAGGACTTACAAATGGAAGTCAAGAAGATTCAGTGATGAACTCAAAACCAATAACAAAAGGAAGAAGAGGGGGAGTGAGCCATTGTGTGGCGATTCTAAACAGGCAAGCCACTCTGTTTTGACAAAGGACTATGCTTGGCCATCAGACCAGTATTCAAATTTCCTTGTCTGCAGATCCTAGGCAGGATCTTGTTAAAATGTAGATGCTGATTCAGCAAGTCTTGGGCAAGGCCTACATGGCTGAATTTTTGACTTTGTTTCAGATGACCCATGGGTGCAAGGATCATGCTGAAATGCAAGCACAGCTTTTTGCTTTGTTTTCCTTCTAAATACTCAAGACTTTAAAAGAATACCAGATCCATAGCTTTGTCTGATTTGAGGCTAAACCACTATCATTCAACATAACTTGCATGTCTATCCAGGGAGTTTCCCACACCATAATATCCACCAAAAGAGTAACCAGGCTCACCACACTAGCCGGCCTTTCCTCTCCCAGTCTCAAGTCCTGAGCCTGCCCCTATTTCTAACTATTTCTAAATTAGCCCAAAGTCTGTCTCCAGATAGAATTCTATGCCTATGTAACTGTGCATCCATTTCTAATTCATTGAGAGGTGCATGCTAGGCTAGCAGTACTCCTCCAGCCAGCAGTGAAATAGCAGACACCATTGGCTTTCTCTGGCTAGTGTCCTTTCATGGTTCACAGAAAAGGCAGTTTTGTCACTTTCAGGGAAAAGTTTTTCCGGTCCTGCCCGGCTCCCACGGCCGCTTAGACCCAAGTAAACACACAGAGGCTTATATTATTTTTAAACTATGGCCGTGGCAGGCTTCTCGCTAGCTAGCTCTTACATCTTAAATTAACTCATTTTATAAATCTATGTCGCCACGTGTTCCATGTGACTTTACCTGTGTGCTGTTACATGCTGTTCTCCGGACAACAGAATGGCGTCTGCCCAGCTCTGCTTTCTTCTCCTCTCTCCCTAGTTCGAGTGTCCCGCCTAACCTTATTCTGCCTCACCATTGGCCAAACAGCTTTATTTATCAACCAATCAGAGCAACACATTTTCAGAAAACCATTCCTATCAGTCACGCAATAGGTGAGGAGAAACTCTGAATGAGCAGGGGTCATATGATGCTACTTAATAGAAAAGACAATCAGTGTCAGGGTTAGTGATACTGAGGTTGTACAGATGTTAGAACATACATTACTAGTGGGATGGTAAAAGGAGATAGTCATTCTGGAAAAGAGTTTTGTAGGTCCCTGGATGTTTCACCCCAGAGTGACCATATGACCCACAAATTACATTCCTAAACATTTAGCCAAGAGAAATGACAGTGTATGTTCCCACAGAGATCTATACACAAATTTTTACTGCAACATTTTATTCCTAAGAGACTTAAGGTGGAAGCAACCCACTTGTGTGTTAACTGATCAACCGGTAAATATAATGGAGTATATTCATAGAATGGAATGAAATAATTAATTATAGTATGGAATCAAGTGACAACAAGGATGAACCTTAAAAGCACTGTGCTAAATGAGAGTCATAACTCACAAAAAGACAAGTTTTGTGTAGCTTCACTTTATAGAGAATGTCAAGAATAAGCAATTCTATAGAGGCAAATAGGCTAGTGGTTGCCCAGCAGTCAGGTTTTGGCAGTGACAGCCAAAGGACATAAGGTTTCTTTGGAGGATAATAAAAATATCCTAACATTGATTAAGGTGATAGATACAGAACTCTATGAATATACTACAACCACTGAAGTGGACAGTTTAAATGGGCAAATGGTGTAGTAGGTGAATTATGTCTCAGTAAAGCTGTTAAAATGTCACCACAAATCAGTTATGCAACTCAAAACAAGTGGTGCAGAGACAAAGCTTATGGGACCCTAATGTCCTTAAAAGAGATCAAGAGCTGGCCTTGGGGCAGGAGATTCTCAAAAACCATTGAGAAATACCCAAGTATCTGGACCCAAGATGAATGAGTGAGAGTACACCCAAGGATTTATATAAATAATGATGTTGAGTTACATGGTGGATGAGGTCTTAGGGAGTGCTGCAGCATAGTTTATTCTAGTTTGCCTAGTTCCTGAATCCAGAAAAGTGCTTACTATGTAGTAATCACACCAGATGTAAATTCAAACACAGACCTGCAGGAGAGAAGGGAATTCACTGAGCTCTAACTGCAGCTCTACTTCGAACTACCTATGTGACTCCAGACATATTACCTGGCCAGGCCTGAGAGGTGCCTCCCTAAAATGCATGAAGAGTTCATGTCTGAGGCATCCTCACTGCCTGCTCAGGAGAACCCGGGTGTGAAAGAAACTACTGCAGAAATCTAGACAGAGCCTGAGACACCCATCCAGGTCGGTGGGTTGAAGCTGGCCAGAAGCATCCCCTCCTGACATGTTGTTACCCTCTTGGAGCCAAGTTCCCTGCTAAGCTATGGCGATAGAAAAATTAATAAGACCCTACATGGGTAAGGGCATTATATCTACACATAGATAATACTGAAAGAATATGATTCTGCTACCTAAAAAGCTCAGTCAAAATCTGAGAAGAAATAGCATTTTACACTGGCATTAAGAGGAACTGGGGCCTTGGTCTGACAAATACTGAGTCAGTGACCATGTGTCTACAGAGTTCCTACAAGGAATGGCCATGTGGAAGCTGAGTTTCAGAAAACGGAGGATGTGAACAACACCACTTCCTTACAGTCCACAATGGACCTGAAAACTATTGGCTTGATTCTCACCCTGTGGCTCCAATTTAACTAGTGTGCTTGAATATTCTTAGAAGCCTGGACCAGGCAGGGTCACTAAGCTCAGCCACCCACACAATAAGCCACAGACAAATGCCAAACATTAGAGGACATTAGGGTGCAACTTCATTGAAGACATGTCCACTAAACACAACTGGAGGGACATTATGATGGTGACTTTAGAAAACATATTGCTGGTACATGTGACTAATCACACTACAGGTCACTATAAGAACAGGACAGAAAAACTATTGCAATGATATTTGAAACCCAAGCAAAAAGTCTGCCATGGTCTACTCTCTTCGTATCTATTCAATATAGTACTTGAAGTTCTAGCTAGAGCAATAAGACAACAAAAGGAGATCAAGGAGGAACAAATTGGAAAGGAAGAAGTCAAACTTTTGCTATTTGCAAACGATATGATAGTATACATAAGTGACCCCAAAAATTCTACCAGGGAACTCCTAGAGCTGATAAACTCCTTCAGTAATGTGTCAGGATACAAGATTAACTCAAAAGAATCAGTAGCCCTCCTATATACAAATGATAAATGGGCTGAGAAAGAAATAGGAGGAACATCACCCTTTACAATAGCCACAAATAATATAAACTACCTTGTGGTAACTCTAACCAAAAAAGTGAAGGACCTGTATGACAAGAACTTTAAGTCTTTGGAGAAAGAAATTGGAGAAGATACCAGAAGATGGAAAGATCTCCCATGCTCTTGGATAGGTAGAATTAACAATAGTAAAAATGATAATCTTACCAAAAGCAATCTACAGATTCAGTGCAATCCCCATCAAAATCCCAACACAATTCTTCACAGACCTCGAAAGAACAGCACTCAACTTCATATGGAAAAACAAAAAACCCAGGATAGCTAAAACAATCCTGTACAATAAAGGAACTTCTGGAGGTATCACCATCCCCAATTTCAAGTTATGTTACTATAGAGCTATAGTAATAAAAACAGCATGGTATTGGCATAAAAACAGACACACTGATCAATAGAAATGAATAGAAGACCCTGATAAAAATCCACACACCTATAAACACTGGATTTTTGACAAAGAAGCTAAAATTATACAATAGAAAAAAGAAAGCACCTTCAACAAATTATGCTGGCATAATTGGGTGTCAGCATGTAAAAGAATGCAAATAGGTCATATCTATTGCCCTGCACAAAACTCAAGTCCAAGTAGATCAAAGACCTCAACATAAGTCCAGTTACACTGAACCTGATAGAAGAGAAATTGGGAAGTAGCCTTGAATGCATTGACACAGGAGACTACTTCCTAAATATAACACTATCAGCACAGACACTAAGATCAACAATTAATAAATGAGACCTCATGAAACTGAGAAGCTTCTGTAAGGCAAAAGACACTGTCAATAAGACAAAACGCCAGCCTACAGAATGGGAAAAGATCTTCACCAACCCCATATCTGACAAAGGGCTGATCTCCAATATACATACACACACACATACAATATACATATACATACAATATACATACATATATATATATATATATATAAATAAAGTAGACACCAACAAACCAAATAATCCAATTAAATAATGGGGTGCAGATGTAAACAGAGAATTCTGAACAGAAGAATCTCAAATAGNTGAAAGACATTTAAGGAANTATTCANCATCCTTAGNCATCAGGGAAATGCAAATCAAAANGANTCTGAGATACCATCTTANACCTGTCAGNATGGCTAAGATCAAAAACACTGATGACAGCGTNTGTTGGAGAGGATGTGGAGCAAGGGGAACAGTCCTCCACTGTTGGTGGGAGTGCAAACTTGTACAGCCACTTTNGAAATNNATATGNTGGNTTCTCAGAAAATTGGGAATCAATCTACCTCATGACCCAGCTATACCAATTTTGGGCATATACCCAAATGATTCTCAATCACACTACAAGGACACTTGCTCAACTAGATGCCCCTCAACCAAAAAATGGATAAAGAAAATGGAGTATTACTCAGCTGTAAACGACATCATGAAATTTGCACACAATAGATGGTACTAGAAAAAAAAATCATCCTGAGTGAGGTAACCCAGACCCAGAAAGAGAAACTAGTATTTACTCACTCATAAGTGGATATTAGGAATAAAGTACAGGATAACCAGCCTATAATCCACAGCTTCAGAGAGACTAGATAACAAAGAGGGCCCAAAGAGGGATGCATGGATTTCCCTGGGAAGGGAAAATAGAAGAGATCTCCTGGGTAAACTAGGGCCAGGGGGGATGAGAACATGAGGGATCTGGCAGGCTGAGAGCAGGATGGAGGAGGGGAGTAATAAAAGAGATAGCTTGATAGAGGGAGCCATTTCAAGGTTAGGGAGAAACCTGGTGCCAGGGAAACTCCCAGGAATCCACAAGGATGACCCCAGCTAAGACTCCTAGCAATAGTGGAAAGGGTGCCTGAACTGGCTTTCCCCTGTAATCAGATTGGTGACTACCCTAATTGTCATCAGGGAGCTTTCATCTGGTAACTGATGGAAGCAGATGCAGAGATCCACAGCCAAGCACTGAGTGGGGCTCAGGGAATCCTTTTAAAGAAAGGGAAGAAGGATTGTACGAGCTAGAAGAGCTGGGGGGGTCAAGGTCATCACAAGGAAACCCACAGAAACAATTAACCTGGGCTTGTAGGAACTCACAGACTGGACCGACAGCTAACGGGCCTGAATGGGTCCAACCTAGGCCCTCTACATATGTGTGACAGTTGAGTAGCTTGGCCTATTTGTAGAACTCCTAGCAGTGGAAGCAAGGGCTGTCCCTAATGCTTGAGCTGGCTTTTGGGAACCTATTCCTCATACTAGGTTGTCTCACCCAGCCTTAATACAAGGGGAGGAGCTTAGTCCTACCTCAACTTTTTTGACATCCATGAGAGGCCTGCCCCTTTCTGAACAGAGACATAGGAGGAGTGGATGGGGTGGGGGTCAGAGGGAAGTTGAGGTGATGAAACGAGAGGAGAGCAGGGAAGAGAAACTGTGGTCAGGATGCAAAATAAATGAAAAATTTTAATTGATTTTTAAAAAAGGTTTTTAGACAAATATATGTAATTTACAAGTCCAAGTTTCTGGGATAATCCAAGTCATTAGGTACAAACCCATTTATCTTCTCCCTGGAGAACAATGCACCGAGAACATCCAGTATTAGCTAAGAATTGTGGGCGAGTGCATCATTTGGCTGAGGAATGTGTGCTCCAGAGCTTTCTGAGGCCAGAGTGTGCCATGTGCTCTTATGATCCAGGTGTAACCAATTCTTACCTGAAGGACGTGGTAGCTTTAGCAATGCTCCCAAGGACATTTGGTGCAAGCTTTCCTTTTAAATCTTTATCTGAGACCCTCAGAACTTTTAAACTTCCCAGAGTTTCTAAATCTCTTAGAGTAGTGTCCTAGGGCAGTTTGATGACCAAATGTCTCATCAGCTAAGTAGGCCCCAACTTTCTTCCTGTCCAATAGGCTCTTTTATTCAGAGTATTATAAATACTCACTCCCATTTTGGTGTCTTCCACTCCTTTCCCCCTGGGAAGTAATCTTGGAAATTCTGTTAAATGCCACAAACATATTTGAAATTGAGTAGTTTGGGTCTTATTCACAACTACTTCAGACAATCAATATCCCAATTATTGACTCAATATCCTCTCCCAGATCTCGGGCATTGTGCTAAACGAGGGCAGGGAACAATTTCAATCTATGTTTGTATCTACTTTGTTTGATTTTTTTCTTTATTTATCATTTATTTTTACTTGTGGAGGGCACTGGAGTTTGAGCTTAGAGTATCACATGTGGTATATCTGTTTGAGCTACACTTAGCCCAGTGTTGCTTTTTAAATGAGAACTAGAAACTGCACAGCTGGTGGAAACTAGAGAGGCCACCTCCACCTACCCATTGGTTGAATAAAAGGTCTCCTATTCTGGTAATTTCATCTTTTTGTACTTATCTATTTGTTTGTTTATCTTGCCTGTTAACTGTTCATTTTTCTCACACAGCTCAGGAAGACCGTCTAGTGAATGATGGATGTGGATTGGGATAGGGGCTTTTCCCCATGGCAGGGGGAGCGGAATAGATGTCCAGAGTTCTGGTCCCAATTTCGAAACACTCTTAGTGAAGCCCAAAGTCATCCTAATGCAACAGTGGACCTCTAACATCACCATCTAGGCAGCAGCATTTCCAAGCATCAGCCTTCATTCAACATGCAGACCAAGTTTCTGCATGGCTTCTCAGTGCTTCCAGAGCCCATCACACATTTACACTACAGTGTTGGCCACTCTAGGTAACTGTGCCTAGTTCCCCAGAAGACAGGAAACCACTGAAAAGAAGGAACGGCATACCTTTTTCAGCCCCCTTTTCCAAGCACAGTACCTCTTCATCATTCATGGCCATTTGGTAAAGTAAATCTCTGGGTAAAGCTCAGATTTCATTAGAGAAAGCAGAAACCAATTTGATTTTAGAGCAGAATTTAAACATCTTGAGAGAGGAGCAGCCCCTCTCAAAGCAAAAGGCCCACTGAAGCTGGCAGTTCTGAAATCTTACAGTTAAAGATGGAGCGGCTGGCTCGATGATCTCCCTACAAACTAGAACTCAAGAGGCAATTATTCATACTCCTATTTCGTAAGAGAATCTTCAACCTGAATGTTAATCATAACTTGGCTGCTACAAACTCCATGCTATGTTACAGTTTGGCAACAGTAAACCTCTTGAAACTCTCTTTGTTTTCAGTTACTAGTTTTAGTTGTGCTTACTGAAAGGGGAATTGATGTAGCACATATATAAGTGTTTACTAAGGAAACCATTCAACTGCTTTGGAAGGATATGGAGTGAAGTGGCCAATAAAAATAAATGCCAACTCTAGCTTATGTCTGCACTCAGTCTCTCATCTTACAGCCCTCAACAGAGACAGTTATTGCTTAAAAAGAGGGTACTCATGGATTTAAAATGAACCTCTGTGGCCAGCAAGCCATAGTTTCTATGTATCTATATTCATGGTGGCACAAAATCCCATTTACCCATGCACCTTTCTTGTAGATCATCAGAGTTTCAGGGTCCACTAAATTCCATAAGCACAAATATCCATCAGCACCGAGTATTCTGCTAAGCAATCTTGGAAATACAGATAAGGGTAAAACAGTACAAACGTAGCTTTTAGGGACTCAGAATCTAGACGAGGAGTGCATAACTTACAATGTATGGAATGTGTGACAAAGACCACAAAACAGCTATAAGGAGCTGTGCATTTTAAAGAAAGACAAGAGGCTTCCCTTTCAGTAATCCAGCAATAATTTCAAGAGCTGGAGTGTAGCTCAGCCACAGAACATATACATAGCATGCACAAGGCCATGTGTCCCATCCCCATCACTGGACAAGCAGGAAGGAAAGAAGGAAGGAAGGAAGGAAGGAAGGAAGGAAGGAAGGAAGGAAGGAAGGAAGGAAGGAAGGAAGGAAGGAAGGAAGGAAGGAGGGAAGAAGGGAAGGGAAGAAGGGAAGAAGGGAGGGAGGGGGGAGGGTTGGTTAGTTAATTTCATCAAAGTGTGGATGTTGTAGATAATGGGGAGAATTTTGAACAGTTGAATGGCTGGGTGGATCACTCCAAGATGCAGGCAGTGGCATCTATAAAGAAAGAAAACTTAACTAAATTGCTATAGAGCCATGTAGTACATATGGAGTAGGTTATAGGTAGCCAAGAGTGAACACTTGAGAATTGTGCTGGAACCATCTAGTCCCCTGAGTATAATGGAGAATCTTCCACACGAGAGTGGATGTGGGGAGCTACTGCACTAAGTTTTTGAATAGAGGAATATGGAATACAAATTAGTCCACTTAGGAGCTGGAAAGAGAGCTCAATCAGTAAAGTGCTTGCCACATATGAATAAGAATTTGAGTTCAAATTGAAATATCTACATGGTGACACAAACTTGTAATCCCAGCATGAAATAAGAGAAGACAGGGGGATTCCTGTAGCTCTTTGGCCAGCTAGTCTTACCCAATTGATGAGCCCCCAGTTTAGTGAGAGACCCTACCTCAGAAAACAAATAAAGTGGAAAGAAACAGAGGAAGACACCTGAAACTGACTTCTAGCTTCTACAAGAACACAACACACACACACACACATACACATATATACACATATGCACATGTACACACACACATGCATATACCTGCACACACACATACACACACATGCACAAACACACACACACATACACACATACACACACACACACACATACACACACACACACACACACACACACACACAGAGTCCATTTAAAAGACCAGTATTTGGCTGGCAAAAAAAAATTTACAATGAGTTAGTTTCAGAGAGACTAACAGTGAGATTGTTATGGTCGTCATCTAGAAGGGAAGGGATGAAGGGATGTACTTTGATTATAGTGCAAGGACTGAGGAGGTGGGAAGGTCTGAAATTGGTGCCTTAATGATGGTTTCTGGTACCTTGTTCAACTCACAAATCTGTAAAATGAGAAGTCGTAACAATTTACTGTAGGGGAAGTGTTCTCAACAAAGACAATGCCAGATGAAAATGCCCTCCTCTCTCTAGCAGATCCCCTTTTATATTGCAGAGTAATTTTGTCACTTGATTACATGCTTTAAATGCAAATAGAAATTTCTAGCCAGTTTCTGGTGAGACCTTAATTGAAGAGCCTGAGCCAGGTGCTCGGCTCCTAATACTTATCTCCAAATGTGGTGGTTCTGGAGACTGCTTTGACTGCCGTGGTCTGATGTGGCTTTAAGTTTTCCTAACTAATGAATCCACAGTACTTTACCTGTTTTCTCCAGAACTAGGAAGACTCACAAGACCTTTTTCCGTGGCCACAGCAATCATTGTCCCCCTTCAGCTTTATTTGCAGGAGATACAGTGAACTTCCAAACTCTGAGACACACCAAGGCTTTCGAGGATTCATTTAAGAATAGAAATAATGAAAAGTTCCATTCCTTAAAAGGATCCAAACACAAACACAGGAGCACTTCATATGCTTCATGTGGGTTTCTGTAGACACACAGTCTTTGCAAGACTGCAAAGAATACATCAGAGGCCTGGAAAAGCTGCATCAAATTCACGTTTGGAAGAACTCCAGAGAGCTTCTCTGGGTGGGAATGGGAAAGATTTGCCCTTTCTCTGACAGATTTGCTATAAGAGCTCAGATGGTTACATAATTAGGGTGCTGATTGGGCCCTAAATTCCTAGCTCCCTCTTTGTGAAATTCCAGATCCAAATCTTCTTTCACTGGCTCTTCCTGGAAACATGATGTCCAGTTACTGAGGGAGCGCCTCTGAGACAACCTTGAAAACCTGTCACCCAACAACTAACAGTAAACTCTGCTGACTCGATTTGCCTCCAGATGAACAAGTCTAGAGTATTTCCCTTCCTCAGAGTTTTACAATCTCTGGCTTGGACCAAAATCCTCTCTGTCTGTTCCAACAGCCCCAGCAGAGCTCACTGCCCAAGATACTCCTTAGAGATGTGCCAAAATAGGACTCCAGCTGAATAGTATTCTGTGGTGTAAAAAGCAAGGGGGTGAGGTATATAGGAGTGTTTGCAGAGAGGAAAAGGAAAGGGAAAAATGGTATAATTATATTATATCAAAACTAATATAAGTAATTTAAAAAAGAAACTATTTAGAAATATGCTAGAAAAAAGGGGGGAGGAGAGCTCCAGAGAAATGCTTCCTTAGCGTCTGAGAAAAGCCAGATGGCAGATTAAGGATCAGCAGAAATGGTGGCAAAGAGGAACCTGGTGGCTGCCTGACTGAGGGAGGAGGGACCTTCAGGCCGTCCAACTGAGCCAAGAAAGCCAAGGGCAAGTCCTAAAACATAAGCCTTAGTAAGTGCCTGAGCTGGCCAATCCAGGATTCTGTGGGTGTCTGAGGCTTGGCAGCAAGCTATACTATATAAGGGTAGAAGCTGAGAGAAAGGTGTGTGGGGGGCTGGAGAGAGGAGGAAAAGTGTATGAAACAGAAAGGGGAGTCTGCCTGGGACAGGCTCAACCAGAAGAGGAAGTTCTTTCAATTAGATTGTCTCTCCTTCCCCTCCAAGCTCCTTTTAACAAAATTGTTGTCAAGTAGGTGGGAGTGGGGACAGTAACATAAAATGACATTCCCCTAGCAAGGGAGGTAAAGATGCCTTTGCATTTTGCCCCTAATCAGTTCCTTCAAAACTTCAAACCTGCAAGCATCAGCTCAAAGCACAAATGTTCTTGTCTATTAACTCACATGTCTGTCTGTCTGTCTGTCTGTCTGTCTGTCTTTCTTTCTTTCTTTCTTTCTTTCTTTCTTTCTTTCTTTCTTTTTTTTCTTTCTTTCTTTCTTTCTTTCACTCAGAACAAGATCCCTACATCTACCCAGCTCCCTAGCTGGGAACTCCTTATCCTTTTATCTCAATTCAAGAGGTTTCTTCTTGGGCCCCAGATTTTAACTGCCCATAGTGATGTCGAACACATAGGCAAGTATTTGCATACCTTATAATTCATATCACTGCTTTTCTATTAACAGAAAGTTAAAACCTCTGCAAATATTGACTCTTCATTCCAAAGCCACAGGGTTGCATGACATGTAGCCCTGCTCCTCTGAAGCTCTGTTAACCTAAGACTTCATTATGAAGACATTAGCTAGAGATTTTTAAAGAGGCATTTCCAAAGAGAATTTTCCCTGCGCTATGAAAACCCAGTAAATACCAGGGTCCCCTTAGATGCTGGAGACCACGCCCTCCAGCACAACCCCGAGCCTTTCCCACTTTCTCTGGTGCTAACCAAGTGCATGCCACATGTCACCACTCTCAGCTGGCACTTCTCCCTCAGAGAAGCAAACTTTCTCGGAATTCCGGAGTATGGAGCGCAGGGCAAGAGGGGAGGAGTAGGGGAGAACACGAGACAAGAGGATGCCTGAAGGCTCCTTGGCTGCTGAAGTCCATGAGTCTTGGCAGCTCCAGAAGGGGCCAAGATATGGGGCTCCTTCCAAAAATAAGATGCC
>LZPO01089909.1:563653-579429 GCA_001675575.1 Neotoma lepida
CAAACTGTATGGTCTATGGCTTCAGATTCTTGCTAGCTAGCTCTTTCATCTTAAATTAGCCTATTCCTACTAATCTATGTATTACCATGTGGCCATGGTGTTACCAGTCTGCTGGCATCTTCTTGCTCCTTTGGTGGCAGCTGGCGTCTCCCTGGACTCCACCCTTCTTCTCTCTGTATCTCTGCTTGGATTTCCCACCTGGCTGTAAGCTTTCTTGCCACAGGCCAAAATAGCTTTATTTATTATCCAATGGGAGCCACACATATTGACAGCATAGAGAAAGACATCCCACAGCACCAAACTCAAACTCAAATCACAACAAATGAGGTTCGGCTGTGGCCTATATTCATATAAGGGTTTTATCATGTTCTTTATTATCCTGCATTCATAGATGTGGTCCTCTGAAGACATAGTTTTGGCATGAGATAGGAGCCATCACCTTACAGGCCTGGATAATGTCCTTTCAGATGTTTTGAGTTAGAACTGCATGCTGCTTCTCACTTATCCAATATTCATAAATCTAAGAGGCCAGGGTTGAAAATGGAAGAGTTATTATGTGAGCGCATGGTCCATTCTCTGAATTTGAGAGATGGAGACAGGAAGACCTTCAAGTTGCTGGCCAGATTGGGCTACATAGAGGAACGCTGTCACAAAAAGAGAAGAAAAGGAAGTGAACGGAAAGGAAGGGAAGAAGAATTGGAGTGACACCATTCACTATTACCTTTAGTGATTTGCTAGCAAAATGTAGCTTCCCATATCTGCTGGTCAAGAGATTATAGTTCCCAAGGGACCAATACAAATTCCATTTAGTGAAAGTTGAGACTACTGTCTAGCCACTCTAGGTACAGCATAGCATTGGATTAACAAACAGGAAAGAACATTGCTGTCTGGATGGAGCGTTTAAGGCTACCAGAGGTATATTAGATGGCAATTATCACACAATAAGTGTATAACACAACATGCCTGGAATATAAGAAATTCTCAATTGTGTCTCTTAACAGTCCCATGTGATATATTAAAATCAATAGAAAATTATAATTCAACTCAGGTAAGACTGCTAATATTCCTAGAGCTTCCAGAACAATGTTTTGTGCCTATCCATCAAAGAAAAAACAATGAACAGCTGAAGTACTTGCTGAAAACAAAAAGAATAGGAGCAAGGGGAGTATGGGTAGAAAGCACTTACTGATATCATCTGTGAGCATATGAGCATTGTAGAAATGAAAAATATTATACTTGTGTTTCTTTCTTATTTTAATGCAAACAGGTTTACATATACAGCAGCTAGATACTTTTATTTTCTTCTGATTTTCATCACCTTATTAACTAGCACAAAATACAATCTTAAGAAGTTTATTTAAGACATCACAACTTAAATATGCAAGGGACAAGATATCAAAGGAACAGTGTGAATTAGCTTGGAAAAAAATGAGCATGACTCAAAGATAAAAATGAACTTTGTAATCTCTTTTGTGGAAAGAGAATTTTACTCAGTTGTATAAGGGATAATTGTATCAGGCAGCAGAAGGCCCTAATATTATCCTGATTCAGAGATTTAAATATATGCTTAGGAGATGTAAATGGACTCCAGGTTGACAAGGGGTGAACTTTAACGATTTTCTAACTTATCAACTTGCCTGAGCTGAGGCACATTTCCCAGAATTCACTCTCTTGTTTGTTTCCAGTTAGGATCAGCCACAGGGGAGATTTTTCAGGGATTTTGAAACTGTTAGAGAAGCATTGGATATTCTGAAACACCCTGCTCCTGCTCTGCTTACTCACCTCACTGGTGTGAAATAACAACTGGGCTTGCAAATGGTCTACCTTTCCCAGAGAGATTCTCTTTCAGTGTCTCAGACTTCTAGGCCATACTGTGCATTTATCTCTAAGACAAAATACAATCCCACTTCTGCTAGGTGCTCTCACCACTAAGGCCGGAAATGAGAAATAACATGATTTCCAGTTCTTCCTTGTGGGGTTCCAGTTCCTGCTCGTTGGCTCTGGCCTATTCTTGATCTCCTCCACTTTATGTTGTCTTTCCTCCTCAGCTGTTTGTCATGATTTTCAAGCTTCAGCAATGAAAAGATTCAGAGAAAATGGCCATACAAGGGCCTGCTCAGCCAGCTCTCACCAATCTGTGAAAGCAGTTGCCTTTAACACATCCATATTAGACTGGCTTCATGCACTTCTTACCAGTTTTGCTTTTCTGGTCGGTCTTGTGCTTAAGCCATTGAGGAGCCAGCATGGAGGAAAAAAATGCATTTCATTTTGAACATGTCAAGATTACAATGCGAGTGGAACAACCATGTGGGGCTATCTAGAAATAAGACCAATTGAAATTCAGTAGAAGGATGGGGAAAGGTTATAGATTTGAAATGTTTGATATAAAGGTCACAGCTGTCCTCATCACAGTGCACATGATCTGATCCTTGAAAATATTAGGAAAAAGATAGGGGAAAAATAGAATAGCCAAACAGGGAAGGTATGGTGAGTACTAACTTCTGCATCTCAATGGTGGTGGGACATCTGAATCTCAGATCAGTTTGGCCCCAGATATGACCTGAAGAAATATATACAAGGGAACATGACTCAGGACAAAGGACATATGGGAGTATGATCTAGACCCAAGAAGGATAAAGGGAAAATTGAACAAAGTGAAGAAATGTAGGCTAAATACTTTCTTGATTAAGGATTGAGCACCTTAACTTCAAAGACTTCATTCAACCTAGGTTGTAATTTGGTTTATAGCACAATTACTCCTTTTTCTTATCAGAATACAGTGAAACAGGAGGTCAGGACACTTTATAGCTTAATATGATAATGAGGAAATGATCCATTTGTGCCGTGAAGGCTCTGAATTTGAAAAGGACTTTTATGCGTACAGACTTTTCTCAGAGGTATGTCTCAACACGAATATCATTATATTGATTTGCATACACCCAGACACATGTACATAAACACTATTTCTAGGTCTAATGGGATTGGCTCTGCTGTCTACAGAAATAGTAGACGAGAGGCAGTTGAAAGCACACAGCCTTCTGCAGGTAGGCAGCTCCACCATCTTCAGTTGGCAGCCCGAACTCCCTGTTCTTTCTAACCTTTGCTAATTCTGGTGATGCTTTTGTCCATCCCTGGGGGCTTAGCATTTTAGAATGGTGATTCATCCAGAAAGGACTTGCTGGAAGTAACAGTCTTATGACATAGTTGAATTCAAAGAAAGATGATTTAGAGGAGATGGAAAGTTTTGGTGTCTCTTTGTGTAATCAGTCCAAAAGTCAGCATCAGTGCTGGGTCTTATGCTAGAAAATTAGTTCTAGAATATATAAAAAGGCTTCCAGCTGCAGTAACTAGCAACATCCATCACCATTTTACTCCAGCCATCTTGCTCCCTCTATATGCATGCATTATAGGCTGCCACTTGTGCTTTTGTCCATGGCCTTTCTCCTCCTTTTCCTAAAGACTTTTCTTAGATGTGGAATGTCTCTGACTCATTGGGAGGTCCTCAGGGAAGACAGACGACACAGAGAAATACTGCTGTTTGGCCAGAGCTCTGAGGGCTGAAGCCAAGTATAAAACCAAAGCCAAGTTTAAAAACAATGAGTTAATAGTCCTTCCTGGCTTTGTATCATGTTGTTAATGATAACTAATCAAATGCTTCATTTAGCCAAATCCTGAGGGACTTTTTGTTCCAAGCGTTTTCCAAGGATCAGTCCTTTTCTTATCCTAGTAAATAGCCAAAGCAAAGTTGATGCATGGAAAGGTTACATGATTTGCACAAGAGTTGAACACACTGAAGCCAAATAAAGATTTTGAGCTATCGCTGTTGGCATGCTATAGAATATTTTTCATGTACTTGCCTAAAGCTTCCATAATTTGCTCAATATCCAACCTCTGCCCAGGGCTATTGTGGGTCCAAATTACATTTGTCTGTATCACATAAGATAATGCAGTTCCTCATTTTCCTCATGCTCCCTTCTTTTAAAAAGGAATACACCATGATGTCTTTAGGGCATACAATCTAGTACTATGAAATCCAGTGTTCTGTGTATCTTATTCTCAATGAGTTATATTACATGACAATCTCATTGCTCAGTTCATCTTCAGCTACACCCAAAGCACTCTAAACTCCCTGTTTTTGTTCTGAAAGGCTGTCTCTAGGACATGACATGGCCATTGCTTTCTTGATCTCTCAGCAGCTGTGAACACCTGCACAAAATTTGGTCCATTAGCATGCCCTCATGGAGAGGAAAAGGACTCACAAGGTCTTGTTTCTCCCTAAGGATCTACAAGCAGCTAAACAGTTGCCAGGAAAGGAAGAGATGTTTTTTTCAGTGGTATAGCCACTCCTAAATTTCCTAGGCCCCTGCAAACAACTCCTCATTCATGCTCTTTTAAATAATCTTAATTAAACTCATTGGCTCATCAAGCTGGACTTGAGAGGAATTGTTGCTTTGGTCTGTCATTAGTACCTGGTCTGGGATGAAAACAAATCTGTTCATTTCCTCAGGAAAAGTTGGCACAATAACTTCCAGCATCATACTCCAAAGATATGACCTGCACACTGTTGACCTCAGTAGACATATTTTAATCATTACTCTTATATACCCCTTGAGAGCATCCACCACTGATAACAACTTACCACTTCTAGTAATATGACAAGCTTTAAGTTATCAGTAAACCAAACTATACTATTTATTCTCTCTGCATTCTTTCTGGTAAACTCATCATTCTCTGGAAAAGCATCAAAGGTATTGCACAAGAAAGACTCTCTATATTCTCTTTACATCATCTTATCCATACTTGTACCATTTATTACTAGCTAGACATCATGCACTCATAAATATGTACAGTTAAGCTCTCACTTGCGTTCTACTGATTATATTCATTTTGATTGTTTAAGCTTGCCTCCAATTCCACATATACTGAACCTCAACCCTTTTCTGTGTCTCTGTGGCTGGCACCACAATCCACCCTGACTCTTGCCTTCTACCACATCCCATTCAACCCATCTCTAAGTCTCACTGATTTTTCTTCTTTACAGTGCTGAGTCAAGCTATGTCTCTCCAGCTTCTTTGCAACTCATTTAGCCAATGCTAGCTCCAATAATGACTCACCTAAAGTGCCACCTAAGTGGCACCTAAGTGATTCTCTGCATCCATTCCTGTTCCTTCAGCAACCTCACTATACTCTCCACTTGGTATAATCAGAGACACCTGCCTGCTTAGGACTTTGTTATGTTTATGGATTAAAGAACAAAACTCTGAACATAAACAAGAAAGTTGTTTAATCTGGACTCTGTGTGCCCACTATACAACACCAACTTGCCTCACTCATCCTTTCCATCTCTATACTGCACCTTCTTTCTGTCCTGTGGGCTGTTCTGTTCTGTCTCAGGTCTTCACATATATTTTGTCTGTTTGTTTTTCCTATTTCTTTTTCTGCATAACATCTCCTTGTTTTCAGATCTTATCTTAAATTACTCTTCTTCTGAAAACTTCCCCCGATCCTAGCAGATCATTTAAGTATGCCATATGCTGTGTATTTTTCAAATTGTCTGTAGCCATCACTAGAGCTCCTCATGCTATTCCTATTGTGTGACAGTGCCACTCTTCCTACACAGGGTTTCTATATACTTTTCCTTAGTATTAAGGCACGGGAATAATGAAACACTCATTACCTTACCTTAACTCCAATCACTGTTCCACTGCAGAGGCATGAAAAGCTATGGGTAAAAATTGTCCAAGTAAGCCAAAGTGACCTACAGTCAAGAAATGATCAATGTTGACTAAATTTTGAGTTGATTCGTATACAGCACTAGATAACCAAAATCCCTGCTTTGTAGCATGAATCTATCTGTACAAACTATTTGAACCCATCATAGAATTTGTTTCTTTCCATTTCTCAATGGGCTAAATTGTTTGGGTGCAAATGAAGACAATGGCCCATTTGTTCATCATTGCCCTTGTACTCAGAATCAGTGAAGAGAACATGGTAGATACTCAAAACTATTTTACTTACTTACTTATTTAGTTACTAATTCTATTGTTTGTATAAGTTCTGAAAACTCTTTCATGGGAAAGCTTGAAAATAACATCTAGTTATGTAATTCTTAATATGTATTTGAGATGACATTTATCACAAAAATGTTAATAACTCAAAGCATAGTGTATAATGATCTAATGTTCATTCACCAAACATTTGCTGGTCATGTTCAAAAGCAGTTTGAGAATACCAAGAACTATACCATAGTGATATTTCACTCTGGTAGTTCATATGTGGAATGTTTCAATAATTTGCCAAAGACCATTGGTATTCACGCATTCTCCAGTTCCTGTTGCTGTGTTCTGAATGTTTGTATTTCTCTAAAATTCATGTGTTGAAATGCTAACCACCAAGATATTAAGAGAAAAAATCATGGGAGATAATTCAAGTGATCAGATTCTTCATGAATGGGATGTGTGACCTTGTAAAAGAGGACTGAGGGAGCATATTTGCCCTTTCGAACATGAATTGCATAGAGTAGGCACCATCTATAAACAATCAATCAACCCCTCACCAGAATCAAGTTGCCTGGCACCTTCATCTCAGATTCCCCACATCTAGAATTGTGAAAACTAAATTTATATTATTTATATATTACTTAGTTTAAGGTATTTTGTTATATAGTCCTAAATGTATTAAGGCACCTATTTAATTTGGGGGTTGGAAAGTAATGAATTAATTATTTGAGTGTATGTTAAAGGTTTTGATGTTTAGTTTGTGTGCAAAGTATATTAACCCTGTAGTGGTTAATTGTTCTTAAAGTGATTGTGCTGCTGTATCCTTGTGTTTACATGAAGAGTCACTTCACTCTATAAAAAAAAGTGATTAGGGAAAAATCAGGAACACATGCACATATATATATATTACACAATATAATATAGTATATAAATATGTATTTAATGTCTTATAAACATAGAAGTTCTTTATCAGCACTGAATCATAAAGTTTGAATTTGAACTACTCCTATAGGTTCACGTATTGGAGAGTTGATCCTTAGTTGTTTTACAAGGTAGTAGAAAGCAGGAAGTGGAGCCTAACTGGAGAAAGAAAGTCCTTGTAAGCATGCCCTGGACACATATGTGCTGGCCCTAGACCCTTACTGTCCTTCTTTGCTTCTGGATGCTGAAAGGAAATAACTTTCCTTGAAACCAGCCTGTTTCCAAGATGTTTCTGTCTTATAATGGGCCATAAAACTTTTCAAACACTGAGTCCAAAGAAATATTTCCTCCTTTTAAGTTTTTATGTCAGGTATTTGTCACAAAGAAAGAAAGAGAGAAATCACTCCAAGCATTTGCTATGTAACACTATGAGTAGTATGGTAGAAGAAAATCCAATGTGGCCTGGAGAAGTGGTCAAGAAAGTCAGTATGAAGTAGGTGAGACTTAGCTTAGATTTTGAAAAATGGAAGCAGAGGCAGGAATGTGACCAGAAATGCAGAGGTGTGCTGTGTGGCACAGTAAGATAGCAATTAATTTTGCATAGCTGTGACCAAAATACCCAAGAGGATAATGTAAAGTAGGAAAGGTCTGTTCTATATACAATTCAAAAAGATTTCAGTCCATATTCCTAAGCTCTACTGTTTGTGGGTTCATGGTGAAGCAGAACATTATGGTGGTGGAAAAGTGTGGAGGAGCAGGGGGATGTTCACTTTGCAGTAGACAGGAAACAGAGAGAAGAGGTCTGGGGGCTGGGTATGGCCTTCAAAGACACACTTTCAGTGGCCTACATCTTCCCATCTCTTAAGGTTGTCAGAACCTCCCCAAAATAGTACCAACATCTGAGGACCAAGCACTCAACACATGAGCCTGTGGGGTGACAACTATCTCATATTTAAACAATAAAGGGTGGAATAGAATGATAATGTGCGGGAACAGTAAAAGAGGGAGGTGGAAAGGTAAACTGGAGGCCAAGATAAGTGGATCTTTATAGAGGAGATTGAAATCTGTTTGATCTTAGAGCCTAGAATCACAGGTGAGTGATTCTCAAGAAAAATGCAAAACAGCTTCCTAGGGCTGTCAAAATATGTTTCTGAAAAGGTTGACTTGGAACATTCAATATAGATGATCCTAATCTTTCCTGTGTTCCTTCAGTGGTCAAGTAGCAAGCTATCATGACTAATGGGCATGTTTTGCTTTTTTTGCATGAGTTGGAGCAAAAAGAAAATACAATGAGAAGATTAAAATTATAATATGATCTTTGAGTATCTACTGGAGGCTTTTACAAGGCTTATACCTTTTATAGTACATAGCTAATAAATATATGTAGCTCTTATAAGTTGCATGAATAAAGCAGCATCTGATGGAGTTAGCTATGGCAGTAGGTACAATGAATAAGAAGAAGGGCAACCTAAAGGCAGGTGGTTGATGCTTCATACACCTTTGGTTGCCAATCTAGCATCCCTTGCATGCCTTTCTCTGCTGACAGAGAGACCCAGTTTGGGTCAGTGTTGTGGAATATTATTTTAAGATGTGTTACATTTGTTTATGTGTTTATTTGTTTATGTTTAATGATGCAAAGATGTGTTGCATTTTACTATGTTGCATTTATTTAACTCTGTGAAGCTGTGTTACTGTGCCTGTCTAAAACATCTGATGGTCTAATAAAGAGCTGAATGGCCAATAATGAAGCAGAAGAAAGGATAGGTGGGGCTGTCAGGCAGAGAGAATAAGTAGAAGGAGAAATCTGGGAGGAAAAGAAGGAAGAGCAAGAGAACAAGGGGAGGAGGATGCTAAGGGCCAGCCACCCAGCCACACAGCCAGACATGGAGTAAGAAGGAAAGAAAGGTATACATATACAGAAATAGAGAAAGAAAAAGCCCAGAGGCAAAAGATAGATGGGATAATTTAAAGTTAAGAAAAGCTGGCTAGAAACAAGCTAAGGCAGGGCACTTATAAATAATAATAAGCCTCTTTGTAAATTTATTTGGGAGCTGTGTTTGGGCCTCACAAAAGAGCAAAAACATTCAACAACATTTTGTTGTACTGATGTGAGGCTCTCAAATTTCCATGGAGGGCCTGAGAAAGTTGGAAAAAATAGAGGATATAGTTCCTTTAAGAGTTTCTGTCGGTGGGTGAGCCTTGAGCAGCCAGTATGTTAAATAGGAACAAAAAACTAAGTAAAAATGCCTGCCACAGCACATGTATGCATCAGTATTCTAGAGCTCTAGGAAGGTTGAATGCAGTTCCTAGTCATGCTCCTCCAAATGGGCCTTGAGCTTTAGGCTTGGTTTTCATGACCCAAGAGCAGGTGGAGCCAGCTGAGAGCCACACAGAGGATCCAGCTCTAGCTTAGCAGTTTAAAGTTTGCTCAAGTGATCAAAAAAAGACTAGAGATTTGCTGTAAAAGAGGTCCAGATGGAAAAAAAAAACTCTAAACAGATTCCAGTATGTTTTACAATGTGCAAGACTTAAGAAAGAAAAGAAAATGGATATAGGCAGTTATAGAAAGAAATAAATATTTCAAAAAAATAAAGTCTTTAAAGCGATAGTAAAATTTATATAAAAGAAAAAAGCCATGTAAAGATGGGAAATACAAAGGGAGTCTAGATCCTGTTTAGTATTGTGTTGATTTTGAATTTTTTGATTGCTGATGGGCAAAAGACAGCTTCTGGGATACATGGGCTTGTGAACAAGACTGCAAAATTGAACCAACATAGATACTTTGGGGCTATCTTAACTTTAAAAAGTATTTATCAAGTGGAAATCAAAAATGCTCTGGAGAAGAGGTTTTGCTTTTGTTCTCTGGAAACCATTTTTAAGTGATTGCTATAAAAGGTATGTATTTGATCATAGTCATGTGCCTCTTCCAAATGTGTCCCCGTTCTTTTTGGAAAACTTTCTCTTTATTATAAAAAAAATGGTGATACGGGAATCCAAATTTATTTCTCTCCAAACTGTGGAAGATGAAAACTTTTAAAAAGTAATTTCTTGTATTTTATGTGTATGCACAACTGATTTGTCTGCACCTGGGTCTGTGTGGCATGTGTGTACAGTGACCATGGAGGCCAGAAGAAGGTCCTAGATGCCCTGGAACTGAAGTTATAGATAGTTGTGAGCCTCCATGCAGGTACTGAGAATCGATCTGGGATCTCTAAAAGAGCAACATGTACTCTTAATTGATAAGCTATCTTTGTAGCTCCAAAGATTAAGGATTTTCAGAAAGGTGGCATCGATCTGATTTTTCCTTATTTCTCTTATACAATATAAGACAGCTACATTTTCTTAGCTACTTGGACATAGAATCTATACCACAAACCAATAAATGACTTGTGGTTATGCCTCTCACTCTTATAGCAGCACCCCAATTATCCCCATAGAGCTTACATACCAGTCCTATGCCCCCTCCCACCACAGTTTCCCCTTTTTGCTTATAGCAAAACCCTCTTTTCTGCCAACATTGTGCTCTCCTGAAATCCTACTCCCATTTCACAATATCCAGTCCCCTTTTCTTTAGTAACATAACTCCCTTGTTTTAGCCAGGCACTAGGTTTCTCAACTCAGGATGATATTTCATACTTCATTGAAATTTGGTGTGCTCATGAGACTAAATTTTGCTCATTGCTGGTAAGCAAAAGTGTATGACTTCCAAAGTGTCACTCCACAAAGGAAGTTCATGTGCATTCCTGAGTGTTTCCCTTTATTCTTGGCTAGTGCCGAATGGATGATAGACAGCTGTCTTGAAAACAGAAATGGATTTTCTACACTGAGGATCTCAGAGTAGCTTTACTAGGCTTATACTGTACATTTATGGATGACCTGATGCAGAAAAAAAACATCTTGAATAAGCAACTAAACAGAGTGTGATAGTTTTTTGTCAACCTGACACAAGTTAGTCACTTGGGATGAGGTAACTTCCATTAAGAAAATGCATCCATAACATTGCCCCGTAGGCAAGCCTGTAGGACATTTTCTTGATTGTGATGCTGCCTCTGGGCAGATGGTCCTGGGATGTATAAAGAAGCAAACTAGCAAGTCAGGAGGAGCAAGGCAGGAAGTAGCACTCCTCCATGGCCTCTGTATCAGTTCCTGCCTCCAGATTCTTACCTTGAGTTCCTGCCCCGACTTCCCTCAGTGATGGAGCATGACCTAGGAATTATAAGCTGTAATAAACACTTTTCTCCTCAAGCTGCTTTTTTTGTCATGGAGTTTATCACAGAAACAGAAACTTAACCAAGACACAGAGGATCCCTTCAGCTACACATGCCATATACCTGAGTAAGATAGTTTCCAATATAATCTCAGTCATGAACAATTAAGGTTATCTGGCATGAGTGATAAATTAATATTAATAACATATTAATAAAATGTAAACATCGGTGGGCTTTTTGTAGTCCAAGTATTGGCGGATATGAAATATTTAAACAGTTCTGCAGCCAAGAGAAGCTGCCACAGACACTGCAATATTTATAGCAGAAGACAGGAAGAATCATGGTATTTGTGTTTCCATAAGATGAAGGAACCATTTTTATCTTGGATCTACTGTGGAATTCTTTCCCTGCCAAAGCCAAACTTGGATAAAGTCCTTTACAAATGTCAAGCAGAAGCCATATGAGTAGAAAATCAAGTTTCCACTGAACAGAGAACAGAGCCATAGCTCAGGCAATGAGAGATTTTCAGAGTTGCATCATAAAAGTGTGGCCTTTTGGCAGAGCCCTGGAGGGGAGAAACCAATATAATAATGTGACTATTAAACCATCAGAGATTAAACCAAGCTTTGAGCAATTTCGAATGTGTGCATGACTTTTTATACATTTTCAGAAAGACCTAATGGTCTTTTAAAATTTTTCTTAAATTGTTCATGTATGCATGTGTGTGGTGCATTCACACATATGTGTATAGTTATGTTTGACTCTGCATTCTTGAAGAGGCCAGAAGGGGACATTGGGCATCATACTCTATCATTCCCAGCCTTGTTGGTTTAAAATAGGGTCTCTCACTATTTCTGGAGCTGGGCTAGTGGCCAGCAAGCCATAGTGATACTCCTGTCTCTGTCCTGCACTGTGTTTGGGTTATAGGCATGTACAGCTATATATGGATTTTCACATTGATGCTGCAGATTTGAACTCAGGTCTTGAGTTCAAATTGCACAATAAGTACTTTTACTTGTTGACCTAGATACTTAATGAATATATGTGTTCCTATATGTTTCTGGATATTATTGCAGTTAAATGGAACCACGCAGATGGTTCTGATGCTAAAAGCCTTTCCACAAAGAAAACTCCAGACTCAACTGATTTTATTTATGAATTATACCTATCATTTAAGGAAGAGTTTGTATTCTCATGAACTCACAGAGAAAATTGAAGAGGGAAGAGTATTTCTTTGTTCATTTTAAGAGGCCAGATTAATTTTGATAGCAAAAGACATTACTAAAGAGAACACTATGACCAATTTACCTCATGAAAGTATACATAAATATTTAATATAAAAATGAATCATCATGACCAATTGGAGTTTATTCTTGGAATAAAAATAAATTTTGTCATCCATTACTATCAAGATAATTCCCCATATTAACAGAGCAATAAAGAAGAAAGCTATGCTATTAGCAAATGAAGACTATTATATTTTGGGTAAGATAGTTCAGGAACCTAAGACCAGCAGGAAACTTCAATTTAGCAAAGATAAAAGACCTTTCAAAAGGTTGACAATTGATACCATACTTGAAGAAAAAAAATCATTTTCCTCTGTACTGGTTAGGTTTTTGTCAACTCAAAACAAACTAGAGTCACTTGGGAAGAGAGAATATATATTGAAGAATTGCCTCCATTGTATTTTCTGTGAGCATGTCCATGGGGCATGTTTTTAGTTAATCATTAATGTAGGAGGGCTCAGCTCACTGTGGGTAGTACTACTCCTGGGCAAGTTTTTCTCAAGTGCATAAGAAAGCAGCAAACTGAACATATCATGAAGAGCAAGCCAATAGGCACTACTCCTTCATGGTCTCTGCCTCAGTTTCTGCCTCCAGGTTCCTGCCTGGGTTCCCTCCCTGTCTTGTCTTCATTATAAACCTGAAATGAGCCCTTTCCTCCAAAACCTGCTTTTGGTCATGGTGTTTTATCACACCTTCCTAATATTCCACTCTTGTTGTTTTTATGTAAGTTTGTAAGATTGTACTAGAAGTTTTAGTCAATGAAATCAGGCAAGAAAAGGAAATTAAATGTTTTCAGAGTAAGTAGAATAAAGTAAAGCTGACTATTCAAAGATAGCATGACTATTTCTGTAGAAAATCCAAAGAAATCTATGAAAATGTGTGTGTGTGGTCAATTGCTTTCTGATAAAAATGCTGTACAATAAGAATAATATTTTTAACAAATGATGCTAAAATAATTAAGCAGCTTCATGCCAATAACAAAAGAAAATTTTAACCCATATTTAGAATAAAACAGAGGATAAAATCTTTCTGGGACTGGGATAAGAAAAGATTTTTAGATATCATACAAAAACAAAATGTAACCCATAAAAGAAAAAAATGATCAAGGGAGCTCATCAAGGTGAGATTTTTTTTCCTCTTCAAAAGACAGTTTTAGGAGAACTAGAAAGTAAAGCATAGATGGAGAGGACATTCTTACAATCACGTACTCATCACATATGAATGACTGTCAAAAGCAAGTATAAGGAAAAAAAACAGCCTTTCTTGCTAAACTCTGAACAAACATTATATCAAAGTAAATGGGGCAAATAGACACAGAAACAACATCCATCATTGTTAGAGAACTTCAAATTAAAACCTCCAGTATTCCTGTTTACAATGACTAAAATGTAAAATAGTGATCAGGGTTACCTTACTCAAGATGATTTTTTTTGTTCCATCCATTTACCTGCAAATTTCCTAATGTCATTGTTTCTTACTGCTGAGTAGTAGTCCATTGCATATATGTATATTTTCTTTATCCATTCTTCAGTTGATGGGCATCTAGGTTGTTTCCAGGTTCTGGCTATTATGAATAATGCTGCTATGAACATAGTTGAGCATGTGTCCCTGTGGTATGGTTGAGCATTCCTTGGGTATATACCCAAGAGTGGTATAGCTGGGTCTTGAGGAAGATTGATTCCCAGTTTTCTAAGAAACTGCCATACTGATTTCCAAAGTGGCTGTACAAGTTTGCACTCCCACGAGCACAGGAGGAGGGTTCCCCTTATGCCACATCCTCTCCAAAGTAGATGTAAAGCAAAGGATAACCAGGCTACAAACCACAGCCCTAGAGAAAGTAGGTGACAAGGAGGACCTTAAGAGAGATGCATTGATCGCCCTGGGAAGGGAAAATAAATGAGATCTCCTGGGTAAACGGCAGGGGGGGGGCAGTAGAGGGAGGGCATGGGGCATGGGAACATGAGGGATCAGGATAGTCGAGTTGAGAGAGGGTCAGGGAGGGAGAGCAACAAAAGAGACATATTGATAGAGGGGCCATTATGGGGTTAGGGAAAAACCTGGTGCCAGGGAAACTCCCAGGAATCCACAAGGATGACCCCAGCTAAGACTCCTAGCAATAATGGAGAGGGTGGCTGAACTGGACTTCTCCTGTAATCAGATTGGAGACTACCCTAATTGTCATCATAGAACCTTCATCCAGTAACTGATGGAAGCAGATGCAGAGATTCACAGCCAAGCACTTGGCTGAGCTCTGGGAGTCCAGTTGAAGAGAGGGAGGAGGAATTGTATGAGCCAGAAGGATCAAGATTATGATAGGGAAACCCACAGAGACAGCTGACCTGAGCTGGTGGGAGTTCACGAACTCTAGACCGACAGCTAGGGAGCCTGCATGGGACTGACCTAGGCCCTCTGCATGTGGATGACAGTTGTGTTGATATGGCTGTTTGTGGAGCCCCTAGCAGTGAGACCAGGATCTGTCCCTGGCACATAAGCTAGCTTTGTGGAACCTGGTCCCTATCAGGGGATGACTCTCTCAGCTCAGCCTTGATGCAACAGGGAGGAGCTTAGTCTTGCCTCAACAAGATATGCCATGCATTGTTGACTCCCATGGGAAGCCTTACTCTTTCTGAGGAGTGGATGGGGGGGGGAGTAGAAAGGAGGTGGGGGAGAGAACAAGAGGAGAGGAGGGAGGGGAAACTGTGGTTGGTATGTAAAATAAATAAACAAATAGTGGTCAAGTATGACAACTGTTGGAGAAAATATGGCTCAAATGAAATCCTCATATACTACTATGGACAATGTCAAATGGCACAGCTAAAAGAGTTAGACAATTTCCTAAAAAGTTAATACATATGTGTTTACCATGAGATCCACTCAATCTGAATACAGTAATTATTTTGAATGAATGAAGTTACATTGAGAGGGGCACATACTGTCTGATCCCATTTACATGTACTCTAGAATATGCAAATGAATCTACAGTCGGAAAACTTTTTGGTGATTGTGAAGGGGAGGGGATGAAGAGGGGAAAGAAAGGTCACAAAGAGGTGTAAGTAAACTTTGAGGAATGATGGATAAAGTATGGACAGAGTATAAAAATACTTATTCTGAACTTTAAAGTATTTAGGAGGGATGATTTATTGAAGTACAATTTGAATAAATGTATCAGAAGTATTTCAAATACACCATTTTTATCAAATTTTGGCATATGTTTTTATACTCTAGGTATCAGCTGGGCAGTGGTGGCGCACGTCTTTAATCCCAACACTCGGGAGTCAGAAGCAGGAGGATCTCTGTGAGTTCGAGGCCAGCCTGTGATGGAGATATTGTTCTGTACGCTGTGAATATGTGTTGCTCTGATT
>LZPO01089909.1:589153-604679 GCA_001675575.1 Neotoma lepida
GTGTGTGTGATGTGCATTTTTGTATAATGGAATGTTTAGGATCCGAGTTTATATTTGGTATATTTTTACAACCAACTTTGCTGAATGTATTTTCTTTTTTGAATGCATTCAGTGCTTTTCGGGGACTTACAACTGCAGAGCCACAATTAGGCAAGACCAAACTGTTTAAGAATGGTTTTATGGGGCCCTTCTCTCTTTTGTTAACATAAATATGGCTAGGTCTTTCCCATTTCTTTCATCAAATAAAAGGGAAGTCAGATGATACTGTTAATCCCAAAGATGGGAGGAGAAATCCCACTGACCCAAATCATCATAGTCAAATTAAAACAAGCAATTAATTAAAGCAAGCTTTTTTATTCATGTACACAGGCTGCCTCCTCCCAAGGCAGGGTTTGAGAGGTCAGCATTGGACATGAAGAAGACAGTTTTTATAGCTCAGAGGTAGGGGGTTTCCAAATGGGAGATTTGGCAGGCAAAATAGGTGGAGTTACAGGAGCAGAACATAAGCATAACAAGTTAACTCTAACAATCTCCTGAAACAAAGATGTAGTTGCAAAGTGGGCATAACAAGGTAGTCATAGGTGGTCATATAACATTTTGAAACAAAGGTAGGGTTGCAAGATGCCTATAAAAACATTTTGAAACAAAGACATGATTGCCATTCATTGAACAGGCAGTACAGAACCATTTGCAGTGAAGGTACAGGTGAGGCATAGTCCAGTCCTTGAGAAATAGAGGTTTAATCATAAAGAGGGATGAACTTAGTTTTTCTTTACTATCAGATGGCTTTCAAGTCTAAGATGGAGGAGACTGGTTCTTCAAAATATTCCAAATTGGAAGGCTGTATCTATCCAGTCTCACATCTGGATTCTTTCCAAGGTCTGTAGCCCGTGCGTGTGAGAGGGGGGACTCTTTAGTATGTGATAACCATGGATTACATCACTCATTAGTTGTTTGAAAGGAGACCTCTTGTTTCTAGTATGCCCTGTAGGAAAAAATATTTCCCCTTCCTCATTCTTTCTCTAACTTTTCAGCTTAAAATCAGACCAATGAGGATTTTTTTTGGGGCGGGGGCAAGGTCTTGACGTGTGACCCAGATGTTTGTTTTGCACTAGCAATCCTCCTGTCTTGGTCTCCAGGGTGCTGGAATAACAAGTGTGTGTCACTGCATACATCTGTGGATTTTTTTAAGCTGAAAGATCAGTAAGACAGACTTCAGTTTAATAAGTCTTAAGGGGCTTAAGGGCAGTGCAGCTCAGTGGTGGAGTACATGCACAGGCAGTGGTTTTGATTTCTGACACTAAATAAATACACAAATCCCTTATTTTTAATTGCAGACATTGCTTCCAAGACAAAAGACTACATTTTCTGGCTTCTATAGTAGAAATGTAACCATGTTCTTGCCAATGAAAAATGTTTAAAGTCCTTTTCCCACTGGAATATGGGTATAAAATCTGTTTTCAAATCGATGCGAATGCTGTCTGTTAAAGCCAAGGGAAGCCACAGGATGTTCTAATTATCAGAGAATAGATGATTTCTATTTTTCACTTTCTTCCTTGGTAGAGCATAGTCAATTTCCAGAACTGTCTCTCCTCATCTTCTCACTCCTGCTCCCAACATGTTTTTCACAACATTCCCAGACAAGCCCAAGAATTGTTTTTATGATGTTCAGTAGAGAGTGAAGAATAAGGTAAAGGATACCCAAAGTATTTTCTTGGGATATCACTGAGTTGTTCATCCTATCAACCACATCCAATTTATTGTATGCACTAAGACATATGGTCCATGTTTTGTGTTAGAGGTATTTTGACATGCTATAATAGTAATAAGTGGGATAATTTTCAGTGTGGGAGGTAGAGAGGGTGGAAATGCATCTGTTTGTATATTCATTGACTACCCTGGAGCAAAACAGCTATAAAAACAACAACAAAAAAAAACCCTTTCAGGTAAAAGATTTCACTTGAGTACTGAGTACTAGGAAATAATCAGGGGTTATGTTAGTAGGCTTCAGACCCCACAATCTCAACATTTTCCAGTCTACCTCATCGAGCTCCTCAGGGTGGCTGACCCAGATATCTGCCTTATACAGCTGTTGTTTATGAGGCATCTAGATGCAGCTGCTGAATGGTTCTACTAACCCATGTACCCTACAGGAATTGTGCAGATAGGCTACAGGGATCAGCTCAGCCACCGTGGGACTCCAAAGAATTTGAGTCTATTCACCCCAACCCATCATCTTCTCTTTGGGAAAACTGTATTGGTGATAATGTCCTTGATCCCAATGAAGACTGTGGTCCTTAGGTTCCTTCTCTCTCCCTCATTGCTAGCAAAACATATGCTTTCGATGGTCACCCCCCCCACCGCCATTGCCATGGTGGATGTGCTGCCCTCTTCTCTCTAAGGTCTGTAAGTGATGTGCCATGCGCTCTGCTCTGTCATGTTGTCTCTTCTGTGCCTCACCAGGCCACACACCTTACCCAAACACTTTCTAGGTTCAAGGCTCTCCCAAAGAGTGGCTTTCTTGTTACAGGTAAGACGCAGGTCAGACAAGAGACACAGATATAAATACTAGTATAAACAAGCTTCTAGGAGAACACCACATGGTCAAGGAGGAAGAATCCAGTGAAAGGCACACTGTACACAACTATGGCCATCTTTGCTTGAGGGTGGGACTAAGTCTATAGCCATTCTCCAGAGACATCTCAGAATCAAATTTGAGGAAAACTACAATACAATTATGCTTTGGAAATGAACTATTTTATGTTTTGTCATTTAAAATGAAGTTTATATCATAAAAATTTACATAAAATGAGAATTTTGTACTACTTTATTCAGCTTATTGTGAAAGCACACAGATTCACTTTTCATTGGCACATAGAGTAAGAATATTTAATTATGACGATTTTCTTGCCTTCCTGAACTCACAAATGAGCCTATATATTCTGATTTTCCATGCAGAATGTTGGGCACATTTCCATGGAATGTGGACAAAAGTACACATGCTACTTTCAGGCCTGTATATTAAGGCCAATGAAAATACCAAAGTTACTGGATGATCAGAGTCTAGGTTCTGGAATGACAAGGCCATGCATGCTCTTACCTTTGGTGAATTATGACATCCCACATTTTAAATTTTAAATGCCGAACAACTCAGATTTGGAAATACTTTGTTACAGCATCTTAGCAACATACATTAATGCAACAATTGTTTTTCATGGACAATAACATGGACATGTTGTTTATTAGTAGGAGTCAGCTTGTGAGATACATCATTCTGTAAGCTCATTGTGATTCTTTATTCACATTGCTGCATCATAAGAAGCTAATGCAAAGAACAAATTCCCTAAATGACTTCATTTGACCTACTGGATCAGAATCAAGCAAGGCACAGATATTTGTCACTTCTTTGAGTTTTATGGTTCTTACCTCATTGTTTTGGATCCATTTGGTTTACTGAACTGAGTTATTTAAGGTTTATTTGTTTTATAGACTTTTAAATCAACATGTAATCTAATGGAGTTTACCTTTATAGTTTTACGAACTGAACACATTTTAGTTTCATACTTCTGACCTGGCTGGTTAGAATAGGGACCAGTTTCACCAAAATACTGTCCAGTGCTATTTAAGTCACATCTTTAGCCCCCTTTAATCATGGATTTGTTTCTCATTGTTACAATTTTGTATTTGGGATAATGCCACAGGAACAGAATCATATAGTAAGTAACCTGTGGAGACAACTTTCTTTAGGTCAGCATAGTTTTCACATTCACTTGAATGGGTAGTGCATATAGCAAGTGTATGTCTTTTTATAGTGAAGTATTCTGTTCTATGGACCTTCTACATTTTGCTTTCCATCCACTGTGGAAGGTTGTTGTGTCCTTTCTGGGTCGGGGATTGTGAATGAAGCCATCACTAGGACAGGTTATTTGAAATGTCAGTTTTGCCTTCCCTGAATTGTGACAACCAAAAGAATCTCCAGGTGTTGCTATTGTCCTCCGGGGAAGGGCATTAATCCTCCTGATTAGGAGCTATTGCCTTAGGAACACAAGAATATCTATTATCACTTTAGTGTGAACTTGCTATAGATAAATCTCACCTTTATCTTGAAATGTCTTTACTCACATTTATAAAACAAATTTTCTCTATAGAATTCTAATTTAGCAGTTGTTTCAGCACATTTAAAAGTCATTACATTGTTTTCTTGATTTTCAAAAATTTTATTTTTGAGATCATAATTTAATTACAATATTGCTTCCTTCCCTTTCCTCCTTCTAAACCCTCCCATAAAACCCTCCCCACTCTCCTTCAAATTCATGGCCTCTTTTTTTCACTAATTGCTATTGCATGCATATATGGATATGAAAAAAATATTATATATATATATTATAACTAAATATAACCTCCTCAGTCTGTATAATGTTACTTGTATGTATGTTTTCAGGGGAGACTATTTGACACTGGACAACCAGTTGGTGTGCTCTTCCCTGAGGAGGGCCACCTCTCTCACTCCCAGCTTTCCTCAGCTGCCTACAGTTCTTTGTGTAGGGTTGAGTCCTCATGGGCTTTTCCCCTATGCAGTTTGGCATATTCATCAGTGTCATCCTTGTTCAGCTCACATTTGGGCAATCATATTGGTGAGACTTTATGGGTGTATCTTCTTCATTTGCTTTCTTTTGTTTGGTATGGAGGTAGGGTATCACTATATATAGTCCTGACTGGCCTGGAACTCACTATATATATTATGCATTGAAAAATTTGAAATTATGAAGGTGAATCATAATTTTGCTAGTTAGTTATTACATTATAATTTCCTGATTCAAACTTAATGTCAAATTAGTGATAATTACATCCAATATAAACCTAAGGCCTAATTATTTCAACATGATTTCCTTATAACAACCAGAGATCACAAGTTGACTGACCAAATTTGGTATGTAACTATGGTTTAGCCCTTTCTAAGTTTACACACACACAAACACACACACACACACACACACACACATACACACACAGAGAGAATTATATAAATATTATATAAATATAATATTTATAATATAAATATTATAAAAATTTTAAAGAAAGTCACCATAAATTTAGTAGATGAAAACTCCCGACATGTATCTATTGTTTCCTGACTTTTGATGTTCAGGAGTGTGAGCACTGCTCTACTGGGTCTTCTGCTCAGAGTCTCAAAAGGCTGCACAATGTGCCAGTCAGGGCTTGGATCTCATCTGAGAACTGTGTTCCTCTCCTAGGCTCCCTGGTTTTGGGTAGAATTCAGTTCCCAACTGTTGCAGAATGGCAAGCCCTCAGATCCTTGAGGCTGTCCCATACTCTCTGGTATAATGTGTTCTCTGAAAATATGGCAGTCAGCATTTTCTAAGACAACAGGATCTCTGTTACTTTGAATTGTTCTGATTGCTTCTAGGTTTGACCTCTCAAGACTCTTTGAGGTTCACCTGATTAGGTCAGGGCCCTCTGTGAGGAAGTCCTTTTGAAAGTCTAACTTAAGGTCAAGTGACTATGAATTTTCATTACATCTGCAAAATCTTTGTAAGAGGCCCTGGTAACACAAGCAACGGAGTGACATCCTATCATAGTCACTGGTTTCACCCATACTCAGTGGGAAGGGATTATTCAAGGGATGTGGCACCAACATGAATCTCAGGGGTCACTTTAGAATTCTATCTACTACAAATAGCATGTCTTAGTAGCATTTCGAGTTTTACTTCCACTCAGCTCTTACACTTTATGTTTCATATACTTTTGCAATATTGCACTGGTACTGTAGCTTCAACAACCCAAGTTTTGAAATGGTATTTGCCTTTAATGAAATAAGAAATCTACTAAGTGTAATATCCACTCAGAAAACTTTTTAGGATTTTTAAAAACCTTATCTACTCTGGATTAACACTGTTTCTTTACTCTGTAGGTAGAAACACAAAGATGGGGTTCTGTTTTCTTTGTTTAAATGGGACAATGGTCACTGCAGCTGAAGAGTGACATGTTTCATTTACAAGGGAGGATGAGGGACGTGAGTGTCCTTCAGTTTTTAAAAATACACAGTGTAAGCAAGGAAGCAAAGCTCCCATCAGAGCGGATTGGTAGCTTTATCATTCTTGTGCACTTTGTGGTAGCTCAGGTCATGAGGCAGCAGGTGTCATTAAATGGCTAGAGACAGCTGAAATGAGCAAGCCTGACTGTTCTGGGGTCTCAGGGTGGCAACTGGTGGCAGGTCAAATTTTCTAGATGATCCACATCTTTGTTAAAGGTTAAAGATATTTTGTGCCCTTTGATTAAAAAAATTAGATTTTTTTTTAGATTGTTTTGCCTATATGTATGTCTGTGAATCATGTGCCTGCCTGGTATCTGCAGAGATCAGAAGAGGGCACTGGATCCCCTGGAACTGGAGTTATGGGCAGTTGTAAGCCCCATGTAAGGGCTGGGAATCAAACTCAAGCCCTGTGTGAGAGCATCAAATGCCCCATCTCTCCAGCCCCCTCCTTTGATTTTCAAAATTAAATTTTTTTTGCCCCTTATTGGTAAGTCCAAGTACCTTATCCATTTTAACAGCAGAACCAACCAGTTATAATTTATTAAGCAAGTTCATCACAATTTTGCCTGTATTTAAATGTTGTAAATATATTCAAAACTGTTCCAGTGTTTTAAGATTGTAAACATCATCTTAGGAAATTACAAAGAATGATAACTGTGTTAGCAAAACTATGAAATATCTTCATTCAGCTTTCAAATATAAAAATATATTGTTTTATGCAACACTGAACAGTTAAGGCCAGAACACTTCAAGGAGGGCCAGAGGTACACTTTTGGAAACTGCTTGTTAATATTAGCATAAATAAATATTAAAACTGTTCATACTGTTCAAACCAAGCCAGACATTAATTTTATCTTTTTTTAACAGTGTTATCAGGAAATTTCATTCAGAAGTCATAACATTTATCAAATATGAAGAACAAATGAGCTCGGTGACCACGGAAACATAAACATACATTTATAGTATTGTACAGGATTTGGACTTTCCCTCCATATTTGGTGTTGCAGTATCCTGAAGATTTTGACCCATGTGGTTCTGGTTCGCATCTTTCTTATCACTTTGTAAGGCTATTTGATCTCCTATTGGCTTTATCTCTGGGAGTGGATCATTAGTATTCTGCATCATTTTCTGACCTGTCAATGACATCCGATTAAAGAAGGAAATCTAGCAAAAACACACAAACAAAAAGATTTCATTTCAGTAAGTAAAATATTCAGAAAGTATGCAGGGATATAACTGTTAACAGCATACATTAATCACATTTTAATGTACATATATGTATAACAATATGTTCTTAGCATCCAAACAGATTTTCCCCTTTTATCAGAATGCAGTCATGACTAAATTAAGACCTTTCAGGATATAACTTTCAACACTAACAATATCTTCAGAATATATCATCATGTTTCTTCAAGGGTGAAATCACTCACTGTTAACATTTAAATGTAAGAAGACTGGGTCATTTGGGGACTTTTCTGGTGTCACTGCTGTACCTTAACTACAGATAATTTCTGCTGTGATATTCTAGAAAAGGAGGGCATACCTCCATATTCCTGAGACCAGAAGTTCTGAAAAACTGTTAGAGTTGACAAATGAAGGATGTGTGTGTGTCATCAGTGGGGGAGATGGAAGGGCTGCTCTGGAAGGCCAGCATTGGGACAAGCAGAATATAGATAACAGATGAGAATAGTAGGGATCCTTGGCAGACATAGAAGAGAGTCTAAGAAAGGATGAAGAGGAGCAATGAGTGAGAGGCACGAAGATGTGACAAGCTGTCCCTGAGGACTGAGGTTTGGGGGGCCAAAACTGGAACACTAAAGCAGCTTGGAAGTCAGGTGAAGAAAACATAAGAAGGGTATGGCCTATGCGGCCATGTGCAGGAGACAGCAGGTAAGATTGTCATCTGAGGACAAAGGTCTCATCTGACTTAGGACCTTTGAAGATTTATCCAGGAAGAAATTAGTATCTTTCAGAGAGCTATCATAAAAATAATGCTTTTAAGAGATGTCAAAACTAGGAAAACATGGAAATAAAAAATTCCTGAGGATGTGTGAGGCTCTTTCAGAAATCAAAGTGGAGCTAATAATAATAATAATAATAATTCACCTTTAACCTTAAGATGGAAGTAACTAGAGAAAAATGCAACCTATAAAGACTTCTAGCAAAAGGTTTATGGATTAAAACGGAGGTACTCTTTGACTTGTTATATTGGAGGGTACTCATCTTGAAAAACTTCCCCCACAAAACAGCAAAACACCTCTCACTAAGTTAGGAAAGTGTAGGTAATTTCTCAAAAATTTAAAGACAATCCCCATGGGTCCTAAAATGAAGAAGCAAGCTTTGGAGGTGAGTATTGAAATAGCATTTGTGAACCTTGTAACCTAGATCCTGGGTTTATAAGACCTCTGAGTTCACAAAATGTAGGGAATTGGACTGAGTAACCCTTACATAATGTAGGACCCCTCAACGGACTGTTTCCTCTGTGTAAGTCCACATAGAAACAGCAGGAGAAAGCGAAAAAGCATGTGTCACTTGGTTTTTGTATGATGAAGATTCGTTTTGCTGAGGTAAGTTTGACATTCATATGACCAGTGTGGGCAGGCAACTCTTAAAAGAGACATTAACCTAAAACCATTTCAGATCTAACAGACAAATTAATAAACATTCTCTATGGATGGACTGACGCTTAGCTGGGCTTTTGAGGATTTACATGCAATTGTCTTGATTGAACGTGCATTCAATCTAAATTTCAAAACATATACAGAAACAAATGACTATTATTAGTAAGTGAGCCAAAGCAACACATAGATTTTTGACATTGGAGGATGGCTGACATTAAAATTGAGAAGTAAAAAATAGAAAATGAGTATGCTTAATTTATTTAAAGCAGAAAATATTGCAACAATTTTAAAACAGAATAAACATAAGTTCACTTAAAATGCAAGGGAGAAAAGGGCTGGAGAGATGGTGTAGGAGCATTTGTTGCTCTTACAGAGGACCTAAGTTTGGTTCCCAGCACCCACATGGCAGCTAACAGTCTATAACTCCAGTTCCAGGGGATGTGATGCCATGTTCTGGCTTCTGAGGGCACTGTACACAAGTGGTGCACAGATATGCATGCAGACAAAACACATAAAATAAAAATAAATAAATCTTTAAAAGAAATGAGACTTCAGAGATGGCTCAGCAGTCAAGAATACGTGCTGTTCCTTCACAAGACCTGGGTTCAATTCCTAGCACCCACATGTTTGCTCACAATCCTCTGTTAACTCCAGTTCCAGGGATTCTGGTGCCTTCTTTTAGCCTGTATGGGCATTTCATGCATATGATGCATGCAGGTAAAACATTCATACACAGAAAAGAAAAATTAATCATTTTAAAATGCAAAAAATCCATTGAAATTAGTATCCAAAAGGTATGCTAAAAAGTAGAACAGTTTTAGCCAAAGAGGAACTATAAAGTCAATAAAAACTATGAAATTGTCCAAAGTATCAAGAGACATAGGAAATATTAAATTGCTATTAAACACATTAACCTGAATTAAATTTAAATTGAATTAAATTGAAATTAAACACATTAAATTGGTATTAAACACAAACAAGAGAAAGAAAATATTTATGCCATATTCTTAAACAGAGGTACACTGTTCAAATACATAATAGATAACAAATTTTAAAAATACAAATTAAATGACTTCTTAAGTTCATGGATCATAATAAATTTTAACTAAGTTAAAATAAAGAATATATATATATATATATATATATATATATATATGCATGCCACAACAAAAGGACAATCTAAAAAAGCACAGATAAAGTTACAGGTTATATACAAAGCTCTCAACAATAATGCTTAAAATAATATTTATTTTGCAGTGCTGGGGAAGGAATACAGGGTCTCAAGCACACTAGGCAACTGGTCTACCTGAACTGTACCTCTAATTTACCTCTAAAGTAATATTCTTAATAGCAGCAATTGGAACAGATACAAGACTAGCCAACTAGCCATACTATTTATCATTCAAGAACTATGATTAAGTAGAAATATACTCAAGCCAACAGAAAATGCAAAGTGTGAACTACCAAAAGACATCTATGAAAAGAACTTCCAAAGGATTTCTTCAGGGAGAATAAGGATCCCAGAAAGGACATCTGAGAAGTAAAAAGTAATGGTGAGCAGAGCATATGGTATTAAAAACAAGTAACAACATGGTTTGTGACATTGATAAAATTAAAACATTGTAGGTACAGTAATTTGTAAAATGGGAAAGAAGGGATGGCAAGGCAGAAAATTATTTTAACATTTTGATATTATTTGAGAAAATGATAAGAACATTGGTTAGTTCTAGACATTAGGTATGCATGGAAAACATTCAAAGTAAAAATCCAGCTGTTCAGGCTATTTATAATATACCCATCTAAAATACAAGTAAAAAATAAGGGTAAAATATTTCTACCAGGCGAATGATAACAGAAGAAAGTTAACTTACTAAAAACATGAACCACCACTTTAAACCCTTTGCATATTTTGGGGTTACAAAACTCATTAAGGAATTCCTAGTATGTGAATTAGCATAGGAATTCAATATTTCAGTCTTAATACCAAAATGCAAAATTCACTTCACTTACCTTTTTAGTCTTTTTCATGTCTTTATTTGTTGATTCACTACTTCCCAGAACTTCTGAAGAACTGCTCTTTATACGATCATACATATGTCCTACAATTGGATACATATAAAAATATTATCGTAACTAAAGAGAAAGAAAAGTCTTGATGTTTACAGGAAAATTTTATCAACCCTGAGTTGTGAGATAATATAAAAAGAGCTTATACACTGAAGAAGTGAGCAATGGCATACCACACAGTTCCTGAAAACTGGAGTCAGTTTTGGTTAAAATCCCAGAATAACTTTTCCAATGCAAAAAGATTTGGATTATGTGTATCCAAATATTTCCTACTGTGAAGAGTTATCAGGAAATGTTAGAGATATGAAATACATACTAGAAATGCTAGAAGAAAATGTGTAAATATAAACTATTTTTAAAGGTTTGTGGGTGGTTTTGGTTTGATATGGTCAACCATTTGAAGCTTATATTTAGTTTCTTTTTGACACAACTGGCTACATTCTAAGAACCCTTAATGGTGATAATACTTTAGCATTTTACTAAAAATAATCTAAAACTTACTACTATTTTTGTAGAAGTTATAAGAACAAAACAACTGAGAAAGTTATTTTTTCCTCTTTAATTCAGATAGTCAGTACCATGAATAGTTATTTATTTCTGAGGTACTGGAGGTCAAACCCAGGGTCTTGACTATGTTAGGCAAGTGTTGTACTACAGAGCTACATCCTAAGCTACATCCTAAGCCCATGAACAGTTATTTCTAATTACAACACAGCAGAATGCATACTGTAAAGTGGTGATGTAAAAACATAACGGACAAGTCTTAGAGCACACACACAGATGGTCTGCATCTAAAACACAGAGTGCAATCACAGTCTCCTGTATTATGAGCACCTGTTGCTACACTAACAGGCTTAAGAAAAGGTATTTCTTCAGTGCCTGTGGTGACATTAGAGACACAGATCCAGGTCCTGGGGAAAATAACTGAGTACCAGAACAGCCCAATCATATGAACTTGTACAAAGAAATCCCTAGTATTTGACAGAGATTAAGTTGGGATTTGAACCAAAGGTCCAACTTAATACTGGCAGAGTAGGGGGGAAGAAGAGGTAGATTTTGTTCTAAATCCTTGAACAGTGACACATAAGCACCCATGGGTAATGAGTGTAGAGTGGTGTAGCTGAAGAAGCTGAGAAGGTAAAAATGAAATGGATAAGCCTATTTAAATGGTCATGTGAAAGTAAACATTGTAAGAATCTTGCCTCTTTAAAACTATCATCTATGATTTATGTCTGACCTCTGCCATTCTATGCACATTACAGCTTGCTTAAGAAAATGGAAATTTCTTTCCACATGTTCACTCAGATGCCCTGGCCAAGCAAGACTATCATTTCTATTTCAAACACTGGAATGACATGTACCATTTTTTCTTCATTCCTTTTCATAGAATTAGCTCATAGATCTCCCTATTTCAAGGTTTTAGAGAAATATGGGAAATAGATATAATATTGGAACAGCATTTTTTGTCCACATCATATATCTCATCGATGATAAAAATAATATTAATTGGGTTGAGGGGCTGGAGAGATGGATCAGCAGTTAAGAGTGTATACTGCTCTTGTAGAGGACTTAGATTCAGTTCTCTGCATTCACATCAGACAACTTCCAAACCATTCGAAACTGTGGGTCCAGGGGATTTCCACACACACACACACACACACACACACACACACACACACACACACACACATATATATATATATATATATACATGTAATTAAAAATAAGATGAATTTAAAATACTATTTTAAATTCAAATGTGCTCATACCTTTTGGATTTTCATTGTATTCACAAAGGGTCTGTTGCAGTAGGCTGACACTCTCTTTCTATAAACCATAAAGAAACAGTATGACAAACACACAAACAAAAGAACTTTCCTCCTGCATTTGAGCTCTGTTAGAAAACTTAGTTTTGGTTTAAAAGCACAGTTCTAGAGCCTGCCTCTAATTAATAACATAGGTATGTGATAAATGCTTCACTTTGCTGGGATCCTATGAAATGGGAAGCCTCAGATGCTCAGTGATTGCTAATGTCCTCAGTGACTCTAAACCAGGCACAGTGGCATATGTCTGTAATCCTCAGGAAGCAGAAGCAGGTAGTTTCCACAGCTCAAAATCAGTCTGGTCTACATAGCAAGTTTGAGGACGGCTAGGGCTATATAGTGAGACCTTGTCTTTAAAAAAACAATAAAAATAAGCTTATGAACTTAAGAAAACTGTATCATTCCATCATCTAATAGATGACTAAAGAATGCTAAATGCCAAATAATTTCTCTCAAAAATTTATAAGAAATGGGTACTTAATGCTTTTTTTTCCACTGAGCACTAAAACCTGAGTTAATAAAAATTTCCACAAACACGATAATTTTTTCTTTCTGTAAGCAAACAATAACTGTCTTAACAATTTTTTTCCTCAGTGAAAGAGTCTTGAGAAATGTAGAAACCAAGAAAAAAAAGACTTCTTCATGACAATAGTATGTTTTAAATTAAAGATGGCAGGCACATAGTTGGACATATCTTTAATACCAGCACTTGGGAGGTGCAGGGCATCAAGAATTCAAGGCCATCATCAGCTACATAGTGAAGGTGATGCCAGACTGAACTATAAGACACTACAGAAAAATAAGAGAAAAACTAGTAACACAATATACACTTTTAAAGTACACATTCAAATATAAGGTTTTGGTAGCTGTTTCTGTCAGGAGAAAGAGAATGAATTTTTTAAGAGTCTTACAGAGCAGGAATGCGAGTGTTTCATTAACTAGAAACCATAACTAACTCAAGTGTTTTGTGAAAGTAGCTTGGAAGGTGAAAATGAACACAATCCCATTACATTTGGGTTTCAGCAGTCCACACCTCTGAAATGAATCTCCATATTGTTGGCAGTCTTGACTGCATCCATGACAAATAGGTTATTAACTCAAATATTGCTGTAGTCTTATGCATTTACATGTGTGTAGGTATGAATATACATACATAACACATATAATTTCTGCCACTAGAACCTAGGTTCCCAACTTTTTATCATAAGCATTTCAAAGACAGATAGCCAACTTTCTGGTTCACTTCCCAAGAGTATATTATCTGTACCCATTTTCACTCATGTAGGAATAAAATACTACCTAGTAGTACGGCAAGTATGCTAGAGACAAGGTTTGCTTAATTCCTAGCCTAGACAAATCTACTTTTCCAGTTTATGAATGAAGTGACACATAGATACATTTCTGCTCCCATAGGAAACTACAATCCACCCTTTCCTTTCTCTTGGGTGCTATCTCAGGACATAAGCCCTTGTCATCAAACCTCTTTAATGATTTCTTCTGGTTTGTCATCGATAACATCAATAGTTTCTGAGCCTTCTGTTACAGGAAAGCCATCTTCGGGTAAACATTCTTCTTCTACAATTTCCTTCTCTTCTTCCTTCCTTCCTCCTTCTACAATGTCTTCTGCATCTGGGGCACTAATTTGCTCATCCATGTCTTTTGGTTCTGATTTCACAGGTTCTGAAAGTTGCTGATCCTGTGACAAAAGTGATCATAAAGATTTCCTTTTTAAATGAATAGATATAAGAAAATGCTATTGTAACTTATATGATCTCAATGAATGTATACACTATTAAATCACATTTCGAAGCTGCAGCTATAAAATACTGTAGAATCCATGGTGAACATCAAGATACTGCATCACTAAGGATTCCAAGTCTGTTGCTCTGTATGTGTCTGCTGTTGTAAGACAATGCCTAATATTCCTGAAAATCTGTCAATAACTATGGTAAGGCCAACCTGGAAAAAATGAAATATATTTTCTTGGCTTTCTCCAAACAATGATCTTAAGCTTGAGAGAAATTAAAAAGCTTTTCCTTCACTATAGCTTTTTAATATAATCATATCTATGTATTATGCTCATTTTCTAAAACAGGGATTTATAGTACTCCCACCCCAAATTTATAATTTACTTACATTTATGAGTGACGTAAGCTTAGCTATTTATAACCCAGAAATAAAGATAGCATACACATTTTAAATGCTATTAAACATGGTATTTTTCACTAAAAGTCACATAAATTGTGGCACTTTGAACTTCTTATAATCACATCTGGATAACTACTATAAACCACAGAAAACACTTACCTTTAAAATTCAGATAATTTAGGAGAGATAGGCAGAATACTGTCATTTTATAAAAAGAAAAGGTAAAATTTAAGTACATTCTTAAAAAGAGTCTGGAATGGTCAAGTTCATGTCTTGTGTTAGGACCATAGTGAAGAAGTGAATGGGTCAGAAAAATGCAACTGAACCATCATTTCATTGGTCACACACCACACTTAGCTCTGGTCTCTGGTTTGTCTCAGGGCAATATTCTTTGTATTTCTTTTGAGGGCTATCAAAAAAGTCAATGCTCCTTGTGATGTTTCATTTTGCTACAATATCCCAGATCTTATTACTATAAAATGGGTCAAAGTACCCACTCATTTTTTCTACCTTCATCTCCAAAATCCTTATTCTAGATTGGTACCCTGGCTGCTAAGACAGGCAAAGAGAAGGCTGTTCTGTGCCTGCCAGAAACAGCCATGGGACCACAGTGACCAATGAAGACAGGGTACCCTGGGCTAAAGCTTTAGGCCAGAGTAGCCTTAGAATTTAGTCTCAATGATCCTGAGGTCCTCTAAGAGAGGGCTCTTTAGGGAGGAAGGGAGGGAGGGAAAAACATAAGGAGAGAGGAGGGTAAACTAACAATAACGATGTCTGAAAAAGTCAAAAGAATCATACTATTAACTGTCTAA
>LZPO01089909.1:612853-637961 GCA_001675575.1 Neotoma lepida
CTCCTCCCTCACTCCCCCTCTCCCATCTTTCCTCTTCTTCTTCTAAGTTTTTCTCTTCCATGACCAAGATGTGTCTTTCTCCTTTCCTCTTACCTATCTTCTTTTGTTGTTCCTGCACCCTTTGCCACTGTTCTGCTCCTAATCTATCCTTCTCACAGATTTGATCCCTTTCACTCCCAGATCCATCCTCTACCTCTTCCCCTGACTCTCCCGTACTTTCACTCACCTCTTTTTCTGTACTGATATCTGACAGGGTTTCTGCTTTCACCTCCTTTCTTTCTCCTTCCAATTGCACATTTTGCTCTTGTACCTGAACCACTTGCTCCACTACTGCATTTCCTTCTGGGTCCTCTGGTCCTTCCTGCTCCTCTGGTATCCCTGACAAATGGTCAAGCTGAATATCGTATTTTGAAATGAATCTGGCTGCGATGAGTTCACTCTCACTTTGTTGGTCAGCACATTTCCTGCTGTACCATAAGCAGGGCTCAGTTTCCACTTCATCGTCATCTTTCTCGTCACTAGTAAGTTCTACTGGAATGGGCTGCTCCAACTTCTCAGCTCTGTCTGGCTGACTTTGCCTTTCACATTCTACATAAATGTCTGGTTCTTCTACCACTACTGTTTCACTGTCAAAGATGAAATTCTGCTCATCGCTTTTCTTTTCCTGAGCAATATCTTTATTCTCTTCACTCTCAGAATTCATGTCTTTATCTTGTAAGATATCAGAAAATAGATCTGATTTTGCACTTTCTTCCCCTTCACTAATATCTTTCACACTTGCCATTTCCATCACCTCAGTTTTCTTCTCAGGGACTATTTCTTCAATACTTCCCTGTTCTAGTTCCTCATTTTGTAAACACTTTTCATCGGTGTTGACCTGGTCTAGGCCATTACCTACTTCCTCATCTGAAAATGCTCCCTTAATCTCGGGTGGTCGTATCATGAAGGTCCCTTTTGCTAAATATTGTTTGTATACTGTCCCTTCTTTTACTTTTGACATCTCTTCATATTCATAACTATCATCATTTTCAGTATAAGGTGTACTTTCCATCACTGTCTCAACCATGTCTTGATTCTGTAAAGTTTTTGAAGTAACCATCAAACTATTAGTAGTTGACAAAGGCATCATAGTTATATAAATCACTCTAAAGATTTTACATTTGCATCTACAAGCTAAGAGGTGGTGAAGGCTTACTAATATAAACTTTATAAACCATGATACTAGTGCTAGGCCTGGGGGTTCATTAGTTTTTGCCAAATAAATTATTAAAACATGGATTATAAATGAACAAGCTAATATATAGAAACAGTATAACAAATATAATTATTTTTACTCACTAAAGTAGGCCTGACAGAGCCTAACAGAAAAGCAGTATGTGAAATATGGACTACATATCCATTTAAAAAGAAGGAGTTCCCATTTCTACTGTTTCTAGGTCTGTTCTTCAAAAAGTTTTGAAATTTGAATCCTAAGGGAGACAGGCCTAACTGCCAGAACTTATTTCTAACTGTATGTGCCTTTCTTTTCCTAGCAACCCAGAAAAATTCAAGTCTAGCATCTAAGACAATAGGAAGGAAAGATGGCTGCTGCAGGCAGACTATGTCATTGAGGTAGTGAGCACTCATGAGCTTAGGCAGTCATGTCAAGAGAACAGCTCCCCCACATTCAAAGACATGTTGTCACTCAGTGTGCCTCTCACTTTAGAGGGCTACCTATAAGTTTTAATAATGCAGCAAGATCTTCCTGCATTTTATAGGATCTGGTTTTAATAATTTTTAACCTAACAATATAGCAAAGGCAGTAGAAAATAGAAATTAAATGATTTTCAAAGCCAAACCTCAAAGTAAATTGCTTTATTTTAGCAATTTCCAAATACCTATTATTTTTATTTCATTGGACTCTAAAGTCAGAACAAGCAAAATAATAAAGAGAAGGTCTTCATTTATTTAGGGTTGTGGAAACCACAGACTGTTTTTTTTTTGCTCCTGATATTTTTACTAACTAAAGTCTCTCTTACTTACCCATCTACAGCAGCTTACTAATTTCCAACTTTCATTTAAATCCCACTTTATGCTAATCCTTCATTGATAAAGTTCAATCCAAATATTGTAAAATGATTATCAAATAGTTTATACTAAAAAAATCTACAAAATTTTAGAGTTAGAAAGATATGAATATTATCCAGCAAAGTCTGCATAGTGACTCACTCAAAGCCATATACAACCAAATTAAGGGATACATTCTGGTAAATAGTAGCCTCTTCTCCCAAGAAAGAGCTTTGATGACTATCTATTGCTTGGCAGAAAAAATCATCATAACTTAGGTAAATAAGTGGATGAGCAAATTCTAGTAATAAAATTCTATGAGAAAATATATACCAATAAAAGAAACCAAACAGAAGTAATCTACATTGCATTCTTGTCTTTTAAATTTTAATGTAAGTGAATGATTACTTTTTTGTCTTCTTTCCAAAATATTTTCAAAGAATGATAATTAAAACTGTTCTTACCCACCACAATAATAATAATAACTCTATGTGTTATACCTGCTGTTTTTGAATTGGTGAAAATTCTAATGACTTCTCATTGGAACTCAGGTTCATCACATGTGTCTGAAATAAATAAAAATATATGTTCTAGATAAAATGAAAAAATTATATATGAATAATGAATACAAAGAAACTCAGACATTACTACAATCTATTTACAACTGCTATAGCAATGATGTCAGGATAGAAAAGCTGCTGAGAACTCCACAAATAGACCTCATACTCAAGGTATAGCATAAAGCAACTCAGTGCTGCTCAGCTTCCCCATATTAGAAGCAAAACAGGAGCCTTTCCTACTTGTTTAGGTCAATGAGTAAAGGAGAGTGGTGGAATGTGATACTAGAGTAACAGATTCTTAGAGATGGCTGAAGTTTGTGAATAGAATTATGAGAAAAGAGGTGTCCCAAGACCAATTGTATGACAGTTAGCATGGGGAAAGAAAAAAGTGCACCAAGGGATGGTAAGACTGAATGACAAAACGCCTCAGTGAGCGCCACTAGTGGAGAGTTTTATACTCAGGGTTTACAGAAATCCTGGCATGAGCTAACAGACTTCTGAATTTAGCCTCTGTAGACCTAGATTTAAAAAGATAAAACCATTTATTAATTCAATAAAATACTCTCTTATGACATTCTCACACATGCATAGTGTGTACTTCAGCCACACTCCCAGTCTACCATCCTTTCTCACCCCATTGTCCCTGCCCCTACATAGTTCTCCTTCTACTTTCATGCCAGAATTTTTTCCTTTTCAGTCAAGATTCCATGCATGAGAGACAAAATGTGGTATCTGTCTTTCTGAGTCTGTGGGCTTATAGTTGGTTTCCTCTGAGCTGTGGCACTAAATACTGCTCACCAATCAGCTTTAGAACTATAAGAAATTACACTGTGGGGCTGGGGAAGATACACGGTCTAGATAGACAAGAGACTTAAAATCAGCACTGTAAGCTTGTTCTGGAAAATTTCTCTGTACTTCCAACATTATTCTCAGGGTGCTCTAACTGGGGAGCCATCTTGCGATGGGTCTTACTGTCTAACGCTTAAGTGCTCTGCGAATTAAAGGTTTCTATATTTTCCTATCTTTGCAACCATGTTGTGTAGCAATTTCCTCCTAATTGAAGCATTCCATCTTGAAGGGACATTCACTAAGGCTTAGGAAGTAAACAAATCACAAGTCTCAAGAAGTCACTGAAACATACAAGATTAACACAGTCCCTCCTTCCAGGTTATATAAGCAGTAAGGACTACTGGTGAGAGGAGGCTCTCTGACCTGTTGAGTTGCCTTCAAGTTCTATAGGGGGTTCCAAGGAGGTAATTTTGGAGGCAGCATCACACATACTGGGATGGTATTTTCAGTGATAAGATTTTCATAGATGACCTTAGAGTCATCTATGCACTTGTATGTAACCCCTTATACATATCCTATAAGTAGCCTACAATCAACCATTGGTTTATCAAGTTGGACTTTGGTGGTATTGTTAATTTGGTCTGTTGTTAGTTCCCTGTATGAGATGGATGCATGTTTGTTCATGTGTCCCAAGCAAAAGCTGCATAACAGTTTCCAGGCAATATTGCATGAGTTTGGTAGGCAGCAGCCTAGAGTCAGGTTGGCCTAGGGGAAGAGATTCTGACACAACCCCCCACCCCAAGAATTCTGTGCCGTGGGAAATTACAATGCAATGCTGAATGGAAAGGAAGGTGCTTTCCTTGAAAATAGGAGCCTTGGGAATCCAACTTTCAGAAACTAGAGCAAAGAGTTGTGTAAGATTCTGCATGATAGTCACCTGTGTGTGCACAGAGAGAGTGGCTTTACCAGACTGACACTGTACACATCATGTCAAAACTTACTGATCACTGCCAAATATTCCACACAAACGTTATAGCAGAAGTCCAATTGCAATTCAATTCAACACTACACAACAAACTGATACCTCAAGGTATACCATAAGGAAAGGGGTGCTAAATAAGGAGGTTTTCACATAATAGTGCAAGACACATACATTCCAACAAATGTGCAAATCTCAACATAGAAACATACCATGAAGGCTGTGGCCTTTAGACCATCATAAGTTCAAGTCCAGGCAAGGCTAAAGAGTGAATTCTAAGACAGAATGGCTACAGAATGAGACAGAATCTCAAAGGCAATCAACAACAAACAATCAAGCTATGAGAGGAAACACTTGGTTACATTTAAAGGCAAATCAATTAGAATAAGAGGTTTATCAGCACAATTAAAGATTAGAGAGAATGTAATAATGATGTATTTCAATTAATAGAAAAGAATATCTGTCAATCAAGATTACCATACCTAGTATGCTGACTAGTTTTATGTCAACTTGACACAAGCTATTGTCATCAGAGAAGAGGGAGCCTCAATTGATAATGCCTCCAGAATACCCAGCTACAGGCAAGCCTATAGGGTATTTTCTTAATTAGTGATTGCTGGGGAGGGCCCAGTCCACTGTGAGTGGTGCCATTCCTGGACTGGTGGTCCTGGGTTCTATAAAAAAAGCAGGGTGAGCAAGCCATGAGGAGCAAGCCAGTAAGCAGCACCCCTCCATGGCCTCTGTATCATTTCCTGCTTCCAGGTTCCTGCCCTGTTTGAGTTCCTGTCCTCATTGCTTTTGATGATGAACTGTTATATGGAACTGTAAGCAAAATGTGAAATAAACCCTTTTTCCCCCAAGTTGCTTTTGGTCATGGTGTTTCATCACAGCAACAGTAACCCTAAGACACCTAGCAAAATTATCCTTCAAAATCAAAGGAGAAATAAAGACCTTCCAAGATAAGTATGCACCAACGTAAGTCATGACTATTACACCAGCATCACAGAAGACAATTAAAGCAATCCTACATCTAGGAAAAAAAGGAGAGCACACACAATCATGAGAGCACTGAAAAGAATACATCTCCCTGTAAGATTAGGCATACATATGAGAAATAGCTAACCACCACTTCTAGGATGAGAGGAACACATTGTAAGACAAGAAATACACAGATTTTTTTTGGAAAGAACTAAATCAGTAACATATACACACCTTCAATAATAACTTGAATGTAAATAGTGTTAATTTACCAATTAAAAGACACCCGCTGGGTGATTGTATTTAAAAGAAAAGAGCAATATGCTTTATGCAAAAAACTGCATCAAGAAAACATACAGAGAACTGAAAGAGATGGAAATTTATTTCAAAGTGAATGGAATCTGAACATAAGCAGGAGTAGCAACACTAATATCTAACAAAATATACTGAAAGCCAAAATTAGAAACCAAGCCTGTCACTACATATTGATCAAGGGAACAAGTCATGAAAAAAAATTAAATACATATACATACATACATAATACATACGTGTGTGTGTGTGTGTGTGTGTGTGTGTGTGTGTGTGTATTCACCAAATACTAAAGCACTCAATTTTATGAAAAAAATACAACTATAGATAAAGGGAAAGATAGGCTCCAACACAATAACAGTGGTGACTTCAGTACTGTACTCTTATCCAAGCAAACAATCAACACAGTAATGTTACATATATTTCAACAGATACAGAATGCACATTTCTTGACATCAGCATATGAAACTTTTTCCAAAATAGACCATATGTAAGACCATAAAGGAAGATTTCCAAAATTCAAAAACATTTTAATTTCTGACATCTTCTCAGACCACATGGAATAAAAAAGAAAATAATAGAAATCAATAGAAAGAAAAACTATACACATTACACGTTGGAGGTTCAATAATAGTTTTCAGTGAACATCAGACCACTGAAAGCTTCAGAAGAGGAGAATATAAAAATTAGTAAAATATATGAAAATGGAAACACAATATACCAGAAGCTGTGGGCTACAGAGAAAGCTATCTAAAAAGGGATGTTTATAGCAGTGAGTGCTGAAGGAAAGCAAGCAAACAAAATAGCCAGAGAGATCACAAAACCTAACAATGTATCTCAAGGCCTTAGAAAAACAAGAACAAAGCAGAACCCAAATCAGGAGATGGAAAGAAATAATACACAATAAAAATCAGATCAGAAATGAATTAAATGGTGATTAAAAGACCAGCACAAAAGATCAATGAAACAAAGAGCTACATCACTGAAGCATAAATAAAATGGACATTTTAGCTAAACTAACCAAAGAGAAAAAAAAGATCCAAATGCATAAATAAGAGATAAAAATGGGACAATGTGGAGAAAAAGGAACACTTAAAACCCTTAGTAGGGATGTAAATTAGTACAGCCATGATGGAAAACAGTACAAAGGTTCCTCAAAAACCTAAAAATAGAACTATTCATTATTTTGAAATAACTATTTAAACTATTATTAAATTACAAATTATTAAGTATTTCTAATTATTAAAACTATTATTTAAAAATAAAATAATCTAATTCGACTAGTCTGGGGTTTATGTGTGAAAGAAATGAAGTGAGCATACAAAAGAAATACCTGTATACCCATGTTTAGTGCAATAAAAGTCATTAGCTAAGTTACGGATTCTGTCAACAGATGAATGGATAAAGAAAAATACTCTTCCTCTCTCTCTGTCTCTCTGTCTCTCTGTCTCTCTCTCTCTCTCTCTCTCTCACACACACACACACAAACCAGAGTGATTAATTTATCCATAAAGAATAATTAACTCAAGTCATTTTCAGGAAAATGGATGTAAATGTAGGACACATGTCAAGCAAAATCAATCTAACATAGACAAGATATTATATGTTTTCTTTCACAAAAAGAAACTAAAAGGAAAGATGACCTGAAAGTAGAAGGTAGACTGTTAAGGGAAGGGGAGGGGGCTGGTAGAGGGGAGTAAGCGTAGGGTAAGAGAGGGTCAAAACAAGGGTACACATGATCAAAGCTTGACTTACCAAGGTATGGAAGTGTCACAGTGAAACCCACTAATACTAGTATGTGTTATTAAATATTAACAAAAATCAGCTTTTACACATAAAAGAATATAAAAAAGTATATATACACAAGTTTATGAGGAACCAAAGTTCACATAACTCATATCTAAATAGACAGGAAGTAATTACCATATTTAAGACATCAGTAGTTTCACTAAGGTTTTCTGAATCCACGATTGAAGAACTTTCTGTCTCTGTCTCTTTGTTCATTTTATCTTCAAAATAATCTGAATGAATAAAAGCAAAAAGTCAGGCTCAGATCTAACAGAAATGAGAAAAGCAAATGAACAAAAAATTGTTCTATAATACATCATGGGGTGTGATTGCATCCAAGGCTCTTTAATCTTTTGGTTACAGATGAACAGTAATCATTCATAGTAGTAGTGCATTTTCAAATCTCATATTGAAAGTTTAACTATTTTGTTGTCAATTATGTAGCAACAACTTTATTCACTGTGGGAGCCCATTTTCAGGTTCCTTGTGGCCTTTACCCAGCAGGTCTGCATAGAGAGGACGATTGAACCACGGCGTGAGTGCAGGTGTCTGAGATGGTCTGCACGTGGCTGTGCTGGGGGGAGGTCTTTTGCTCTACCCCTTAGCTTTTCTATAAATACCCTGGGGCAGAGACAGTTGGGGCTGGTGAAATAGGTTCCGAGCCCTCTCAAGGCTATCCTGTATTTCTATCTTTTCTCCACACTCTAAAATCCTTCTATCTAATATTTCCCGCTACTCACACCCAAGAAAACTCTGGGGAACTGTGGGGTTGGTGGGTAGCCGCCCCACAATTCACAAGGACATGCCAACACTATTCCTTTGGAATAAGTATTTCTCAGTTGAGCTGTATGTACCAAGTACTGCCAGCTAGCCTTCAGACAGTCCCAATGACACACACTCCCCTGGTATTATCTCCGTGTAGCTCCCCCATGCATATGATATGGGGTTGATCAAACAAATAAAGTGGACATAATTGTGACATGACTATAGTTTCTTAGTCACACATGTGTCTTATTTCTCTTTGTGACTCCTTGTTCCATACTGTGAGCATTTCTATGGAGAAGCCTATATGGCAAGGATGTTAAGTGTCCTGCTAATGGTCACATGAATGAGCTAGAAGTACAGTCAAGCTTCCAGAAACTAACATCCCATCTAATACTGCAAGTCTATGAAAGAGCTTGAGCATGAAACACTCAGTCGAGCTGCTCCTGGATTCTTGGCTCTCAGAAGTTGTGTCAAATAATAAATATCTATGATTTTGACCCGTTAAATTTTGGTCATTTTTAAATGTAGGAATGAAAAGCCAGTATAAGCAATTAGAACTCGAAAAATGGTAATATCACAAAATATCATAAAGCAGAAAATTCAAAATCAATTGGCTCTATTTGAACTTACACTTTTGTCCATTTCTCACTATGCCCTTTTTGATCACCTGACCATCTCCCTGATGAAATCTTCATGAAAATGTCAGCATACACATTGCTCTCTTTTAAATCCTTTCAACTGAATGTAATTGAATGTAAATGAATGTAAATTGTTCATTTTACATTCTTTCCATATGCAATATATGAAGAGAAAACTTAATAACTAATTATTTCTGTGTTTCAATTATCTATATTTAAGGTTGAAGACAGATGGTGTGTGTGTATGTGTGTGTGTGTGTGTGTGTGTGTGTGCGTTCATTAAGAAATAGTAATGTAACTGTTAACCCTTAATGAACTCATGCTCTAGAAGAGATGTAGAACATAGGATACTGGGTAAAGAAAAGAAATCATATATGGATATTGGGAATCAGGAAATATGAAAGGATGCACAGAATTCTGAGAAGTAGGTGCAGATATAGGTGGAAGAGGAAGAAAATGAAGACCAATACTAATGAAGCAAAGAAGTAGAGAAAGCTACAAGAAAGTAGTTTATGTTGAAGATTTCCCACATGTCAGAAGCATATACTTTAAGCTATGTTGGGTTAACCCCATGACAATGAGAGAAAAGTAAGCTTCAATGACTCTTCTGGGGTCTAGCTCTCATCTCAGTTCTGTCTGATTCTGCAGTCCATGCTCTTTTCAGTAAGTCAAACTGAATCACTCATTTTGATCAACACCAAGACCATAAGTTAACATCTGTTTTGAAAGTTTCAGATGTTAAGCAAGCACAGGAACTGTACAGCTGTCCTTAACATCTGAAACTTTCAAAAAAGATTTTATTATTATTTGTGTGTGTGCTCACGCACGCATATGTGTGTGCAATCATGCCTGTAGAAGCTAGAAAAGGGTATCTGATCCCCCAAAGATGGAGTTATAGGTGGTTGTGAACTGTCCAACATGGATGCTAAGACCTCAACTCAGGTCCTCTGCAAGAGCAAATGCTCTTAACTGCTAGCTTTTCTCTCCAGCTTCCAATCTCTGACATTTTAGCATGAAAGCAGCCACTCACAATACATGAGGGAACCAGGATGGATGGATTTCTATAAATTCCCACTTACAAAAATAGGATACTAGTTAGATTTGGCCATGGGCCATGGTTTTTCTCCTAATCTAGATGAATATTTTAAGGAAATATTATTGAAAGATGAAGCTAGAAGAACAGGTGAGACTCATGGGAAATTGTATATGTATTTTCATAAAACTGAGGAATCTTAAGAGGACAAAGATCAGATAGGCATTATACTGCACTTTAGAAAAGATTAATGTGAAAACTGTCACAAAAGGATAGATTGGAGAACCAGAGAATGTAGGTTTGGAAAAAATATCAGTTTATATAAACTGATATGGCCTTGACACCAGACCTGATCTACTTTCCATTCTATCTATCTATCTATCTATCTATCTATCTATCTATCTATCTATCTATCTATCTATCTATGTATCTATCTATCTATCATCTATCTATTCATCCATGTATCTATATACATTTGTATCCAACTTCTCATTTTTCTGTTAAAGTGCAGTATATCTTCCCTGCTCCCAAAGATTGTTCTGAGTGCCAGCCTCTCAAGTGTTTCAACCATGCTCTCCTAGACTACTGGCTTACCACCATTGGCTTACATGTGGTATCTCGTTGTGTCCTACATTGGCTTCACAATCCCTCCAACAGCCATCCCAGTTCTTTGGGCTGCCTCATAACCAAATAGGCAAAATAATGATCTGGAGAGCTTAGTTCTTCTTCACTTCCTCATTCTCCTTTCATGCCTCAACTCTAAACACTCTGGCTTCTGTCCAGATCATTCCCTAGAGCTTCTCAGGTTGAGGTTGCTGGTATTCTCCATGATGCCAGATGCATTGGGAACTCTGGAAGCTCTTTTGTTTGAGCTCTGACCAGTACTTTGCATTCAAAATACCACTCTCTCAGACACTAATTTCCTGAGTCTATGGTTACTGACTAATATCAGTCCTTCCTCCTTTACCTTCTAAATGACAAGTGTCCTTCCCACCTGTAGTCTGCCTTCCCTACAATCTACAATAACCCCGAAGTGACTATTTTAAAAGGTCAATTGGACTGGAACACATTAGGTAAAAACACCATTAGACTGAGGTCAAATACTCAATCCCAATAGGTCTCTGCTAACCTATGAAATGAAGAGTTTTCTTACTGTTTCTTTCTCCAACAACACATTCACCTCAATTTCCCCAATCTCTAATCATACTGATTGCCTTTTCTAATACATGGCCTCCAAATCTTTGTATCTACTATTTTCCTTGTCTGGAATGTGTATATTCTGTCTCTTTGTGTGGCTGACTCTTTTAAATACTTTATTTTTTAATTAAATTTGTCATAAAAAGTTTGAATTTTAAATGTAACTCTTATTCAAGCTACAAAATTATAAAATTATATATCACACCATACTGAAAGCTCCTAAAGTGTGAAATAACTTTCCTACACTATAAATTCATCTTTCTCGGAGCCCACTGCTTGGCAAAATCTGCTGTTACTTGAAACATTTTTAAATGTTTTCTGAAATTTTTATTTTTGAGAATCTCAAACATGTATACAATGAAATATTGATCATCTTGACCCTACACATCTAACTCTTTCCATGCTCCCTCCCAACTTCACATCTTTTTTATGTTTAAGGTTAAACAGCACCATCTGACGTTCATGCTTATTTCAAAGTGAACCCTATGAGAGGTGCACGTAACTAGCTCATTACTGATGTCCTTATAGTTTCTATTCCATGGTCTGCTCTTGCCTGGGTCTCTGGCCCTTTATTAATTCAGCCATTTGCCTAGGTTCCTCAACGATACAAAAAGCCATCTCTGCCATGCTTTATCTCCGACTCTTAAGTTTCATTTCCAACATTTGTGTCTGTGTGTGTGTGTGTGTGTGTGTGTGTGTACATGGGTGCCTGCATGATATGGCAGTTGTGTGAGAGTCAGAAGACAAGCTGTGGAGTCAGTTATGTCCTTCCACCTTTACGTCAAAACCAGGAATGAACTCCAGTCACCAGGCCTTCACAGCAAATGCATTTAACCTCTGAGCCATCTCACTTGTTTCTGTTTCATATTTGAATCCCCAAACTATTGTGGGTCTGATCTCTTGGTCATGAGGTTATATTCAAGTATACATTTGTAGTAATGGACAGGTTCTTCTAAGCTACACTAATGTCTCCATATAAAATTATGTAGAAGAGGTGCAGAATAGTTAAAGGTGAAATATTTATATGATCTGAAGAAAAAGCAGAGTATAAGACATGTATAATACTAAAAGAGTTGGGGTTGTAACTTAAATTATGAAATCTATAGCTAATATGCAATGAGGCAGAGGGGTTAATGATCTTCTTAAGTATATTTAGAAAGGGGTTTATAGAGGTGCTGAGTGCATTACCAAGTATTTTACATGCTAGATCTCACTTAATCCTCACAACCACTCTCTTAATTATGCATTTATTTAAAATTTTTGAATTATTATTATTGTGTATGTGTACACATGTGCCACATGAGACAACTTTATGCAGTTGGCCAGTTCTCTTTTAACCTTTATGTGGGTTTCAGAGATTAAACTCAGGTTGCAAGTCATACATAGCCAGGGCCTTTATCTTCGGTGTCATCTTGCCAGACCTTTAATTCAGTATTATCAAACCCATGTCAAAGATAAAGAAACCGAGGCTTTGAAAAATTAAGATGCTTCCATGGTTTAGGAGTACCAGACCCAGCAATTTAGATGACTTGAACTACAAAACTCCATGCTGAAGCACATAAGCACTGTGATGCATTACAGAACTTCCATTCTGCAGTACACAATTTCTATTTATACCTTGTCCACTACATTCATCAGCTGAATGAGTGTAAGAAAGCCACTACATCTCTTTGAGCCTTGCTTTTCTTAGCCATACAATAAAGTCCATATTCCCACCTAAGTCATGGAATTCGCAGACATAGAATGACTCTATGTGTATTACATAGAGTTGCTGCTGTGGTGAGTGGTGTATGATGTATATAGATTTCAGCTCCAATTAGAAATGTCACACTCTAACTAGGGAGAAGATAATATAACAAACTGGAAAAAAAAACAGGTGTTTCATTTATTTCCAGTTCTGGGAGCAAGTACTATCATGACACCATTGACCTATGTCCCTGGCCCAGGAGAAAACATCTTAAGATAAGCAGGAATACGACAGAAGTGCAAGTCCTGTTTCCTTTGAAAGTAGGCCAACATTACCTGAGTCCAGTGGCTCCACAGAGTCAGAGGGGCTTTTGTCTGAATAGTTACTCGTAGACAAATGGAAAGGGATTGAACTGGGGGAAAAGTAATTGGTTGATGTAGAGGTCGAAGTCTCCTCTAATGGACGTAGTGTTCCCATCACTGAAGCAGAACATGGTGGTCTCTCCTTTAAAATAAGGTCAAACAAACTGTCAGTGATGTTACATACAATATCTGCATTGGAAGAGAAAAGCTTTGAAGTCTGCCAATGTTCTACAACATGCACTTAAGTATTCCCAAGGAGTCAAAAGCCTTCTGGTTTTATTGTCTTTGTATCTTAGGTACCCTAAACTATCACTATCAAAGTCTATTTTTTATGTGTTAGGGAGTGTGTTTGTGTTTCATCTGTCTACTCTGAGAAATAAAAAGATGCTCATAAGAAACAAGTATTACCACAGACTGATGGAACAGTTCAATATTCTACATACAGTTTTTCATAATAAAATACAGACTTAACCTTTTCACTTCAAAAGGAATAATTTTAGAACTTAAAATAATTTTCAAAGCTTTTAAGTATTTAAAGGTTTTCTTTTTAAAGATGTGCAGCTTATATAGCAATTTTGAAGCACAGAAAGAGAGTCTCTAAATGGAGTTGGTAGGAAACATTCTCTGTCTCCAAGTAAAGGACTTGTTTCTTTCTTTCCTATGTTTCATTGTTTATAGTCTATAACCTTCCACTGCTTAGGAGGCTTATCAAAAAGAAGGCAGCATTGCACTAAATGATTAAGTGTCCTATACCTGCTGTATAATGCAATACTGTATCTTTTATACTAAAACTGTGTTCTACATTCTTAAAGTTGTGTTACATGGATAGAAATGTCCTTACTACAATATTGCAAATAATCAGTCCACATACAGTACAAGAAAAGATCAAGGGACCACTCACTTTGAGGTAAGGAAGATCCCACAAATGGGCTGTGTGGTTGATAATGATCTATAAACAAAGTTTATCCACAGTAATTTGAATTTTCCAATTTGTATTCTTTAATATCTTAACTCTGAACTTACTATAAAAATTGAAAAGCCTTTATCTCTCATCATTTTATTACCATTTTCATCTTGAAAGACCCTCCCTTGACTTCAAAAGTAAAGAGAATTGTTCCTGTTTTCTTTGCAGTGGTAGATAGTACTATCATACAGATAAGACCACACTGTACCCGCTCTCTTCGCCGCAGGCGTGCTGATAAAGATCTATTCAGTGAAGTTCCTGGGGAGAGGTCACTGATGGACAAAGAACCTGTACTTAGGTAAGGCTCATATATTTCTTCAAACTCAGATTCATCTATTGTACCAAGTCGTGGGGTGGCAAAAACTATCATATGGCACCCACCACAGGCAATCTGCAAGCACAAGTCCACAGAAAAATTAGTCAATGTTAACATCAAACACAAATTGGCTAACAGTTATCAGATCCGCAACAAGACATTTACTTAGAGGCAAACTTCTGAGACTGGCTCATGGCTTTTCTCTGTTCTATCACTCCATATATATGTGAATTAAACATATATTCTTTAAACACTGAAAATTAAAATCAGTCTATTCCATTATTTACTTTCAACTTAATATAATCTACAGAAAATGCCATTGTCACAGTATATCTCATTAAAACTTAGAAAATGTTATGTTTTGATCTTTAAACAACATTAAAAACTTCACAAAATATCCAGAGACTAATTAGTAGGGAAATTACTAAAGAATAACTAGTCTCTGACCATTATGCATATCTGCACAAAATCTGCACAGGATTGGGCCCTTCAACATTCCATCATGGAAGGCAGAGGCATCCATGAAGTACCACCCTGTTCTAAGGAACTATTGGTAGTTAATAGTTACTGAGGGAGAGGGGGCCATTTTCTTTAGTGGTGTAGACAGTAGTGTGTTGGCCATGCTCTAGCAAGTAGCCCCTTATCATGTAAGCAATCCTAAATGCAGTGAAACAAAAAAAAAAGGCATGAGAGTAAGAGATGTGCTAGCTGAAAAGAAGAAAGCATTGGAAGGGAGAGGGAAAAGGATATGAGGGAGTAATGAGGAGATGAATGCAATCATAATGCAAATCTACATATATATATATATAATTGTCAAAAAGATTATGTTTCCAAGCCTTTTTCTTTCAAAGAACACTTTCTAAATTAAAGGCTTACAAGTCTTTAGAGGAAAATACAAGCACACTGAACAAAATAATGAAAAATAAAACTAATGAGTTTTAAGAAGTAAATGCTTTTCACAAAAATGTTAACAAAACCCCTATACTAAGGACTGCAGTGAGAGAGAGAAATGAGCCCTCTGATTGCTTATTCAACACCAGTGGCCAGCTCTAGAATATGTACATGCAGGCAACAATGGACAACTCAGGAGGTTATACTTACATACTTATTTTTTATATGTATATGTAAAAATGGATAGAAAGGATACAAATATGAGAGAGAGGGGGTTTGGAAGGGAAAGGTTGGAGGGGAAGTGATGTAATTATGTTTTAAATAATTTTTAATGACAAGAATTAATAAATTTCAATAATAATCCTAAATACAAATGGTCTTAACTCGTCAATAAAAGCCATTGGAAAAAAGCTTATACTATTTTTCAGACTCAGATTCTAGCCACTTTGCAGTGCTCTTCCTGGTGATACAAGAAGAGTTGCATACTCTGCACCTAAGTTTTATTAAAATTTCATCTAGATTTTTGTATATTCCTCTTTAAAAGTCTCCTCTCCATAAAGATCACCAAACAAGCAGTTGGTATTTTTGTTTGTAATTTGTATTCTTAATACATAGACCAATATCTTATACATAGTAAGCTTTCATTAAATGGTTATTATGTTAGCTTCTCTTCCTCTCTCTGTGATAAAATACTCTGAAAAAAGCAATTTTGGTGTTTATTTTAGCTCTCAGTTGCATGTTGAGGCCCATCATAACAAGAGAGCCACAGTGGCAGAGCTTGAGGGAGGTAATCGCATCAGATCCATAGCCAGGAGCAGAGAAGCATGCATGCATGCTAGTTAGTGCTCAGCTTGCTCTCTCCTTTACACAAGTCCAAGGCCCAGCCTGTGAAATGGTGCTGCCGACATTTAGAATGGGTTTGCACACTTCAATGAACCTAATTAAGAAATTCCTCACAGGCATGCCCACAGTTTAACTTAATCTAGACAGTCCCCAATTGAGGCCCCCTCCACCTCCCCAGGTGATTCTAGATTGTGTCGAGTTGGCAACTGAAACTACCACAGTATCAAACTAAGAAGAGAACTGTCCCATAGTATGAGACACAGTGTCTTTGAAGAAAAAAATATGAGCACCACCAAGTAAGTAGCACTTACATGTCTACAGTTCTTAGCTGGCAAACATACTAGAAACAATCAAACAGAAAGCCTGATTGTGATGTGGCACTGAAAAAATAAATTCTTATCTGGGAGTTCGGCCAATAAATCATCTGCAACACTGTTCACTTATTATCATGTCTCTTCTTGTGCAGGGTTTGAGAGTGCCCAACCTTCCCCAGTCATACTGCATTTGCCCTGTTAGCCTTGTGAGCAAGGCCTTCTACTGGGTACTTGCTATATGAAACACAAAGCTTACAGGCATGGCACAGTCCCAGTTTCCAAGAGAAGTGAGTATGAAGCAGAAAAGCCAATATTTGTACAAAAATGTTGTTGAAGGAGCAAAATTGGAAAAAGATTGTCAGAGTAGTATGATGTTTGGCTCTTACAAAACTGGTTATAGTTATTATTAGCTATACCTATGAAACACACAAACTTAAAAATATGTATTTTATGAAATAACAAAAGTTTTAAATCTAGAAATATGAAAATATGCAAGAGGTAATGTGAAACCCTTACCAATTGAACTGTAAATCTCAAAAAATTAGAGCACAAAGTAGGAAGGAACTGATTAGTAAAATTCTCCATTCCAAGTCCTAATTTTCCATGTCGGCCATCTCCAAAAGTATACATGATGCCGATATCTAAAATGCAAACAAAACTGATGTTACTAAGTTCCATTTGTACAGATCTAGTTATAGACAAATATCTTAAACTTCTATTGCAATTATAATCTTTTCATAGAATTCTGAAATAAATTCACTCTGGTCTACTGACTTGTGCAAAGTACAGTGTTTGTGGTTCTTCATATAACAGTAGGCAATGGAACTGAGAATGGACCACTAAGTCTTGGTGGTCGAAGACTTGTGTGTCTGTCCTATGCATTGTAGCCTATTTAGTACCATCAGTAGCTTCTGTCCACTACATGTTTATAGAATGACCCCTTTCTGCAGCAGTGAAAATCAAAAATGTCTCCAGATCCATCTATCTCTCCTAGGGGTGTAAATTTGCCCTGGTGGAGAACAATATCACTTAAAATACAGCTGTCCCGTTTATTAATTTGGCTCCTAGGCTGTAGGACGCTGCCTATGCAATGCCAGGAGTCAAGCAAGTATTCTGACCAATCCCGGTATCAGTATATGGGTCCTGTCTTAATCAGGACACAATGGTGAACAATCCTGCCACTTCTCTCTAACTAGTACCGTCACATATTGACACAGCAGTTGAATTTAACTTTTGCACTTCTTCACAAGCCCCTCCTTCATACCCTGCATTTAAAAGGTGTGTGGTAAGTGCCACAGAAGCAGAGGCCAATCAGGACAGAGGAGGAATTTCGCTCCAGTTAGGGGATTAGAGAAAGCTTTCTACGTGAGTCTTAAAAGATAGAATTTAGTTATAAGAAGGCAATAAAGCACCCTCCAGACAGAGTCAGCAGTACAAGGGAAGCCTGTTTAGTAACAGGTCAGGCAAGAGGCCGAAAGTAATCAGCAAGCTGAATAAGGGTAATTGTGAGAGAGCAGAATCTAAAGCAGTAAAGCAAGACCACTACGGAGGGTGAAATTAGTTTAGATTGTACATCTTTTATTATAGTTGAAGAGTAGCAAGCTTTTAAAGCGAACGGCTTTAAGCTGAGAAATAATTAGCTCACATCTGGGGATTTCTGACTGAAGAAGGCAAAGTGGTTGTACACTAAGAGAATCTCCAACACCCGACTGAAGACTGACTTGAAATAATAGACTAGAATTCAGTAAGACGCTAAGTTACTATTTTAATTTACAAAAGTAAGCAAATTCCTTTAATGTGTGCTTTTCCAAGATGATTTTTTTTGCCTGAGAAAGTAAACCCTTATTTCATTTGCTTGATTGTACTTCTAAGTTAGAAGAACATTTAAAAATATGAGCTATTTGATAGGGAACTGGCAAGAATTTAAGAAAACTCAATATGTATCATTGTACTAGATGTACTAGAGAGAGAAAAAAATCTGTAACACTTGTTCCCTGGGAAGGATGGATGAGCAAACAGTCAAACTTAATATTCAGTCATTAGTGTCATAACTCTTTTCATCAGGTAGAAAAAGTGCTATATAAACTTAACTGAACAATCTATAGTAAGACACATGATTCATAAAAAGTATATTCACTATCAGTGACAATTCAGGGTTGATGAAAAATGGCACTATGGACAGAGAAGATATTAGGGCACCACAGTAAGGGACACATATCAACAGCTCTTATGGGACAATGAAGGAATGATATGTTTTTGGTTTTGGTTTTCATTCTACATAGTGTTGTTACATGCTATGCAAAGGAGAATATCAATACTTGATGATATGATGGGCAGGTTGTTTTTCTTGAAGGCTTCTGTGGGAAAGAGGGAATTATTTGTGATAGTAGTTTGTGTTTTCTAATTCCTACTTTCTCTAAACAGATACCATTACACAAGCTCTGCTCTTTTTGGAGCTGTTTTGGATAGAAGGAAGGAAAATAGAAATATGAAAGTCTGAATTATTCAAATATACTAGAATTATTTCTGACTTTTTCATGTTTTACTTTGTTTTTAGATGAAACAGAGGAATTATAGGTCCTTTTGTTATAAAGCATTTAAGTTTTGAAATACATAAATTCCCTACAGTGAATGGCTAAATCATTTCAAGAGAGAATTTTATTGAGTCCCACATTATCAACACTATCTAATTTAAGCCGGGTGGTGGTGGCGCACGCCTTTAATCCCAGCACTTGGGAGGCAGAGGCAGGTGGATCCCTGTGAGTTCGAGGCCAGCCTGGGCTACCGAGTGAGTTCCAGGAAAGGCGCAAAGCTACACAGAGAAACCCTGTCTCAAAAAACAAAAAAGCAACAACAACAAAAAACAAAACAAAACAAAACAAAACAAAAAAACCACTATCTAATTTAAGAGATAGAGAAGTAAAAAGGCTACCAGAACATGTCCTTGGGTAGCAGAAGACAACAAAGAGAGATGTATTTGTTCAGTGGTTTTTGCAGTGCCCTTCTCCAAAGAGAAGGAAAGAGTCAGTCCTGAAACGCCCCCTGGTGTTCATCTCAGTGCCCTTCTCTCTCTACTACTTCGCAAAGGGAAGGAAGGAGTGAGTTGTGAAACACCCCCTGGTGGTCAAAGCACCCTAAAATGTCACTCAGCGTGATGGCAGCTCTTCTATACTGAGTAGGTAGAAAGATAAGCTTTTCTTGTATGATTTTTCTCTTTGGCTTGAGGAGAGTTTTGAGAAGAGTTAAGAGCCTTCAAACTGATACAATTTCAAAAGGATTTTATTGTCTTCCTTTTCACCAAAGGTCTACTTTAAGATTCGAAATGTGGATCATTTTTGTTGGTCTCATAAAGCTCAGAACCTATGTTACCACTGAGCTATACCCAGTCCCCACATTTGTTTTAATCTGAATTATACTTTAGCGTACTTTTAAACTAATTTCTAACTTTATATTTAGAATAGTAAATTCCATAAGAAGTTAGATACATTCATTCCACAAAACATTCATTTTATAATGAGGTATATCCACTTCCATAAACAGAAATCAGAAAATGATCTCATACCTGTCATCAAAGCTGTATGATTTTCTCCACAGGAAATATAACTTATTTTCTGATCCTTAATACGCTCAATGACTTTGGGTTCTGATGTTTCAAAAATAAAAGTGCCAAGGCCCAGTTGGCCAAACTGTCCCAGGCCAAAGGCATACACAACTTTCTCTGAAAGGAAATGGACACATACATGAAAAGAGTTGCATGGAGGTACATCATATCTGAAATAATTGTGACATTCACACTTTTATAATGGACACTAACTGCCTGTGAAAGAGCTGTTCAGAAAAATACTGATATCAAATGCAAATTTTCAATGATGAAAGAAGAGAATAATGAAGTGGTATAAAATAACTATCTGGGTCTGATTTTGTTTTTTATGAATAGTCATAAAAGGAATTATTGTAATCATCAGGTAGGCTATAAGATGTACTCTATGACATGTATTTATAATTACTACATCAGCTCAGAAAATCTCAAATGTTATTAAACTATTTCCTTTCACTGCCACAATTTAAAAATGTCTACAAAGATATCCTCTTTTTAAAGTAGTTTAATAAAACTATTTTATGAAACACAACTTGTGAGGTGAGGTAAAGCACTTGCCTAACATGCACAAGACCACAGATTCTCCCCGTAGAACACAGCACACACACACACACACACACACACACACACACACACACATTCAGAAAATTATTTGCAAAAGAATTAAAAATTACAATAGATATGCTAGATGTATTCATAAGCAAACTTTCTTTACAATACAAGAGGCCTTCCTCTATCTGATGATTTAGGTGATTCCATAGGTCCTTCAATAATTCAGTAAATTTGAGCTCATTCATCCATCTAGAGATAGGAAGATGGGAAGCACAAAACAGGATATGTGACTAATGACAAAAGAGTTCCTGGGGAAACAATCTGGTCACATTATTGTCTTCTGTGGAGTTTCATAGGAAGGAGAGCAGGAATCCCTCACTAAAGGCAGTGGTGAATCTTCTTATCCCTAACTGCAGTCAGTGGACAAGTTCCTTACATCACGGGATGTTAAAACTCTAGCTAATAAATCCTATACAAATTCCATCCAGGCCAATTTATAAACATTCAATTGTAAAGAATTCTTTTTCTGAAAAGGATCTACTTAGCTCATCTGAGAATGAAGGGTACTGATAAACTGTCATGGCACCGGTGTGTGGGTTCATGTGTGTCTGTTGAATGAAGACACAGAGGCACCTTAAGAATGAATCTAGCCTTCATGGCTGGAGGGGGGTCCAGCCTTTAAGGACTGAAGCACTTTCCCTTTGCCCAGGGCATTTTTATTTTTCTCTATATTTACAGTTTAGCCAGTTGCTTTCCATATGCTCAAAACAACCTGAAAGAAGCTCCCAAAAATACAATGCCAAGTGCAAACTCCTCTATTCATCAGGTACTATAGTTTTCTGGGTTTCCTGAACCAAGTTTTGCATAGACCTTTGTGTCCTTGAGAGGCTCTCAGACAAGATTCACATAGAGGGCAACAAGAGAAACAAAAGGCAACTGCTAAACAAAAGATGGGTTAGGGCTAGGTGCTTACTCTCTGGACCAGGCCAGGAGTAGCCCAGCGGGAATGCTGCCACAATGAATACCTAACTAGTGCTACATATTTTACATCTTTCTCTCTAATAAGATGGCTTAGTGGTTAAGAGCACTGGCTGCTCTTCCAGAGGACCCGGGTTCAATTCCCAGCACCAGCATGGCAGCTCATAACCATCTGTAACTCCAGTTCCAGAAGATATGACACCTTCACACAGAGTATATACAAGCAAAACACCAGTGCACACTGCATAAATAAGTAAATAAAAAAAAATCTTTAAAAAAGAATGCTTGAAATATAAATAAGCTAGAGCTAAAACTCCTTAAAGAAATTATACCTGTAACAAGGATATGAAGGCATACTGAGGCAATGGCAAGAGACTCTTATTTGAATATGAATCACATCATCTCTTAATTAGTATATCATATAGCACATTGCCTGTTCTAAGTGTACTAATTCTCTCTCTGTGTTTTTTCCTTTATCACGTTTTCTCCTGAATTTCCCCATTCAGTCTTGCCTGACAGACAAGACAGGAAATGGCTACTAAAATTCTCTAGAGCATTTCTAATTGTGAGTTGCTGCAGATTAAGCAATGACTGAACTTATTAGTTTTTTATTTTCTTTTATCTATATGTATGAGTGTTTGAGTGAATGCAGGTGTGCCATATGTATGCAAGTGTTTGCAGAGACCAGAAGAGCACATTGGATCCCCTGGAACCAGAGCTACAGGCAGTTATGAGATGCCCTATATGGGTGCTGGGAACTGTACCGAGGTCCTCTGTAAGAGCAGCTAGTGTGTTTAACCATTGAGCCATCTTCCCAGTCCTTATTAGCTGTATATTAAAAACCCATAATAAAAATACATTATGTAAATATATTAGTACTATCTTATTTATTTAAATTAAATCTGATACTGAACAAATTCAGAGACTTCTATTTGGTTTTCATATTACAAAATAGTGAGTATATTTCAACATATTGACTAGAAACTTAAAAATAACATGGCATATTATACCAAATAAGAAATTCACAAGCCAAAAATGACATTATTTTGAGAATTTTAAATTTCTTTTTTATCTGTAATTTAAAACTTTACAACTTTTAATGAATGATTATAACAGATTATAAAAATCACAAAGAAATCTTTAAGTTTACACATTATAAATACAAAATATCAAAATCAGAAAATAGGAAGATAGCTTCTTTAAATGGAAGTATTTTAGGAAATACTTTTTTTAGATGAGTATGAAATATACATAATGAATATAGTTTGCTGCCACTAAGTATCTGATGGCTGGGGAATTGTCAAGTATGTTAGCAGAGTGATTAAGATTCAATTTTCCCTACATAAATATGTCTTCCTGGAACCAGAAATATGTATTAACTATGTAAATGAAGGCAGGGACCATAATTTAAAGAGATGCAAGGTCTGCTTCCATAAAGGATCTACAGTAGTCAAACTCATAGACACTAAGAATGGTGGTTTCCAGGAGCCAAGGGAAGGGAAAGAGGATATACTACAGAGCAGACACATACTTCAGTTATATAAGAAAGGTTTTAAAGATACAGCATCATACGTATATGGAACAATCCCACATTATATACTTTCAATTCTCTTTAGAAGTTATAGCTCATGTTAAATACTCTTTTTTTTAGACTTATTTTTCTTATTTGTGTGTGTGTGTATGTGTGTGTGAAAGTGCCCACCAAGGCCACAAAAGGGTGTTGGGTCCCTTGTAGATGGAATTACACAGAAATTTGTGAGCTGCCCAACTCAGGTGCTAGAATCCAAACTCAGGTCCTCATGGTAGAAGAGCAAGTGCTCTTAACCACTGAGCCATCTCTCCAGCCCCAAGTATTCTTATCTTGTCACAATAAAAAGGATCATGAGAGTGTCATTAGCTACTACTGAATACAGAGAAGATTACAGCCGGCTCCACACATACCTGTGAGAACCACAGTATGCCCTCCACCACAGGCTACTTGAATCACCTTCTCAGAAATTCCCAGCACACGCTGGGGTGATTTGTGATTGATAAGTAGCTGACTGGGAAGGCCCAACTTTCCATTCTCAGATTCTCCAAATGTGTACAGTTCACCATCCGCTGTCAGAGGAAAAGGAGAAAGACTACTGAGGACATAAATGTAAACAGAATACTGGTCCTTTGCCATATGTTCTCATGTTGCATAAAAACTCAGCCAGTAATTAAGTAACTCTGATCTTTCTTAAGGTATCTTTCACTGCAAAGTAGGAAAATAAGGCTAGATGTTTCTCCCCTCTTTTATTTTAATCTAGTACCCTTGACAAAGAATTCATGAATATAAGGAACTAGAAAATCATTTTAGCTTTTCCAGAAAATATAGCAAAGACTATCTTACATATTCTCTATACTTTTATGGCATGCACGTCTGTGCATGTACCTTGGTGGTACCAGGGATTAACATTAGGGCATCAAACATGCTAGTCAAGAGCTTGACCATGGAGCTCAAGCCCTAGTATTCTTTATAAGTTTCAAACTTAGAAAGACTGGGTTTCATTAAGTTACTCAGGCCGGCCTTGAACTCACTCTTGTAGATGGCCTTGAACTTAGAATCCTTCTTTCTCTCTTAGTCTCCTGAGTAGCTAGAATTGTAGGTCTGAGTAGCCAGGCTGAAATAGTTTGGTTTTGTTTAATGATGCTTGCTCTAGAAAGCTTGGTTATGTAAGAAATGCCTAAGTTGAATAGCTGTCAAGATAACATTTTGGTTAAATGGCACTATAAACTATTTCCACCTTGTCCACACTAACACTACTTTCTTCTGCGTTAGTTAACACACTATGACTGTGAGCTTCTTGAAGCAGAGGCTTTCATATTCATATCTGTAACCCTGCAACTTCTTTGCTGAATCCACTAGTAATCACTGTTGCTATGAGACTGGAAGAAACATGCCATATCATGGAGTTGCTGTTTCATACAGAGAAACAAAATAGTGACTAGAGAAGTAATCAGGCTGCATAGCAGTGCCTATTACAAGCTGCTTCTCCATCTTCCTCTTCCTGTGTGTGGATGCAGAAAAGCCATGTGCTGATAGAAACCACTCAGGTCTATTAAGTTCAAAGATCAATCAGGGTTTGGAATTGCTTCTCTAACTCAGATGCAGCATCACCTTGGGTCTGGCTGGTATATGAAATCACAGATGGCACAACTCTCTATCACAGTTGTTAAGAGAGTAAATAAAATATATTTGTAATTCAAAATGCTTTTATCAACATAATTTTCTGCAAAACACTCTGAAATGTGTTTATTATTTTTATTCTTTTGACAATTGCATGCCCCTCCCATCAAATCCTTTCTCCCACTCCACCCTGCACTCATTTCTTCTGTTTGTTTTGTGATCTACTAATTGGGGGTTCTTGCATGAGCACTGGTAGAGGGTTATTTACTACAGCAGTGGCAACCTACAAATGGCTACTCTACTGAAAAAACTGAGTTCCCCTCCCACTGTAACCATTAACAGGCTTAGGGAGTGGTGGGGCCTCATGAGC
>LZPO01089909.1:655921-671594 GCA_001675575.1 Neotoma lepida
GAGGGGCATCTAGGTTGTTTACAGGTTCTGGCTATTATGAATAATGCTGCTATGAACATAGTTGAGCACGTGTCCTTGTGCTATGATTGAGCATTCTTTGGGTATATATATACCCAAGAGAGGTATAGCTGGGTCTTGAGGTAGATTGATTCCCAATTTTCTGAGAAACCACTATACTGATTTCCAAAGTGGCTGTATAAGTTTGCACTCCCACCAACAGTGGAGTAGTGTTCCCTTTGCTCTGCATCCTCTCCAACATAAGCTGTCTTCAGTGGTTTTGATCTTAGCCATTCTGACAGGTGTAAGATGGTATCTCTGAGTCATTTTGATTTGCATTTCCCTCATGACTAAGGATGTTGAGCATTTCCTTAAATGTCTTTTGGCCATTTGAGATTCTTGCTTTGAGAATTCTCTGTTTACCTCTGTAGCTCATTTTTTAATTGGATTTTTAGATATTTTGATGTCTAGTTTCTTGAGTTCTTTATATATTTTGGAGATCAGCCCTCTGTCAGATGTGGGGTTGGTGAAGATCTTTTCCCATTCTTTAGTCTGTCGTTTTGTCTTATTTGCTGTGTCCTTTGTCTTACAGAAGCTTCTCATTTTCAGGAGGTCCCATTTATTAATTGTTGCTCTTAGTGTCTGTGCTACTGGTGTTATATTTAGGAAGTAGTATCCTGTGCCAATGAGTTCAAGAGTACTTCCTGCTTTCTTTTCTATCAGGTTCAGTGTAATTGGTTTTATATTGAGGTCTTTGATCCACTTGGACTTGAGTTTTGTGGATGGTGACAGATATGGGTCTGTTGCAATCTTCTACATGTTGACATCCAGTTATGCCAGCACCATTTGTTGAGGATGCTTTCTCTTTTTATTGTACAGTTTTGACTTCTTTGTCAAAAATCAGGTGTTCATAGGTGTGTGGGTTAATGTCAGGGTCTTCAATTCGATTCCATTGTTCCACATGTCAGTTTTTATGCCAATACCAAGCTGTTTTTTATCACTATAGCTTTATAGTAGAGCTTGAGGTCAGGGATGGTGATGCTTCCAGAGGTGGCATCATTCATCATTTATCTTTTGTACATAGGATAGCTACTGATTTTTTTGAGTTAACCTTGTATCCTGCCACATTACTGAAAGTGTTTATCAGCTGTAGGAGTTCCCTGATAGAGTTTTTGGGGTCACTTATGTATCCTATCATATCATACTTCTTCCTTCCCAATTTGTATCCCCTTGATCTCCTTTTGTAGTCTTATTGCTCTAGCTAGAACTTCAAGTACTATATTGAATAAATATAGAGAGAGTGAACAGCCTTGTCTTGTTCCTGATTTTAGTGGAATCGCTTAGGGTTTCTTGCCATTTAATTTTATGTTGGCTGTTGGCTTGCTGTAAATTGCCTTTATTATGTTTAGGTATGTTCCTTGTATTCCTAATCTCTCTAAGACTTTTATCATGAAGGAGTGTTGGATTTTGTCAAAGGCCTTTTCAGCATCTAATGAAATGATCATGGGTTTTTTTGTTTGTTTGTTTGTTTGGTTGTATGGTGTATTACTTTGAAAATTTTTCATATGTTGAACCATCCTTCCATCTCTGGGATGAAGCCTACTTGATCATGATGGATAATTTTTTTGATGTGTTCTTGAATTCGGTATGCCAAAATTTTATTGAGTATTTTTGCATCAATGTTCATGAGTGAGATTGGTCTGTAATTCTTTCTTTGTTGTATCTTTGTGTGGTTTGGGAATCAGAGAAAATATAGCCTCATAAAAGGAGTTTTGTATTGTTCCTTCTGTTTCTATTGTGTAGAACAATTTGAAGAGTATTGGAATTAGGTCTTCTTTGAAAATCTGGTAGAATTCTTCATTGAAACCATCTGGTCCTGGGCTATTTTTGGTTGGGAGACTTTTAATGACTGTTTCTGTTTCCTTAGGGGTTACTGGTCTATTTAAGTTGTTTATCTGGTCTTGATTTAACTTTGGGATGTGGTACCTATCCCGAAAATTGTCCATTTCTTTTAGGTTTTCCAATTTTGTGGAGTACAAGTTTTTGAAGTATGACCTGATGATTCTCTGTATTTCCTCATTGTCTGTTATTATGTCTCCCTTTTCATTTGGATTTTGTTAATTTGGATGCTCTCTCCCTCTCTGCCTTTTGGTTAGTATGGATAAGGGCTTGTCTATCTTGTTGATTTTATTGAAGAACCAACTCTTTGTTTCATTGATTCTTTGTATTGTTCTCTTTGTTTCTATTTTATTGATTTCAGCTCTCAATTTGATTGTTTCCTGGCATCTATTCCTCCTGGATGAGTTTGCTTCTTTTTGTTCTAGAGGTTTTAAGTATACTATTAAGTCACTAGTGTGAGATTTCTCCAAATTCTTTATGTGGGCATTTAGTGCTATGAATTTTCATCTTAACACTGTTTTCATAGTGTCCCATAAGTTTGGGTATGCAGTATATTCATTTTCATTGAATTCTAGGAAGTCTTTGATTTCTTTCTTTATTTCTTCCTTGACCCATTGGTAATTCAGTTGAGCATTATTCAGTTTCCATGAGATTGTAGGCTTTCTGTAATTTTTGTTGTTGTTAAAATCTAACTTTAAGACATGGTGGTCTGATAGGATACAGGAGGTTGTTCCAATTTTTTTTTGTATCTGTTGAGATTTGCTTTGTTACCTTGTATGTAGTCAATTTTAGAGAAGGTTCCATGGGGTGCTGAGAAGAAGATATATTCTTTTTTGTTAGGGTGGAATGTTCCATAGATATCTATTAAGTCCATTTGAGTCATAACATCGGTTAGATCCCTTATTTCTCTGTTAAGTTTCAGTCTGGCAGACCTGTCCATTGCTGAGAGTGGGGAGTTGAAGTCCCCCACTATTAATGTGTTGGGTTTGATGTGTGATTTAAGCTTTAGTAATGTTTCTTTTACAAATGTGGGTGCCCTTGTATTTGGGGCATAAATATTCAGAATTGAGACTTCATATTGGTGGATTTTCCCTGTGATAAATATGTAATGTCCTTCCTGATCTCTTTTGGTTGATTTTAGTTTGAAATCTATTTTGTTAGATATTAGGATAGCTACTCCAGCTTGCTTCTTAACTCCATTTGATTGGAAAATCTTTTCCCAGCCTTTTATTTAGGTAGTGTCTGTCTTTGAAGTTGAGGTGTGTTTTTTGTATGCAGCAGAAGGATAGATCCTGATTTCGTATCCATTCTGTTAGCCTGTGCCTTTTTATAGGTGAATTGAGACCATTGATGTTAATGGATATTAATGACCAGTGATTGTTAATTCCTGTTGGTGGTAGTGTGTGTGTGTATTTCTCTTCTTTGAGATTTACTGTGTGGGGTTATTTATTGCCTGTGTTTTCATGGGTATATCTGACTTCCTTAGGTTGGAATTTTCCTTCTAGTGCTTTCTGTATGGCTGTATTTGTGGACAGGTATTGTTTAAATCTGATTTTGTCATGAAATACTTGTGTACTCCGTCTATGTTGATTGAAAGTTTTGCTGGGTATATTAGTCTAGGCTGGCATCCATGGTCTCTTAGTGTCTGCATTACATCTGTCCAGGACCTTCTGACTTTCAAAGTCTACATTGAGAATTAGGGTGTTATTCTGATGGGTCTACCTTTATAAGTCACTTGGCCTTTTTCCTTTGCTGCTCTTAATATTCTTTCTTCATTCTGTATTTAGTGGTTTAATTATTATGTGGTGGGGAGACTTTTTTGGGGGGGTCTAGTCTATTTGGTGTTCTATAAGCTTCTTGTATTTTCATAGGCATTTCCTTCTTTAGGTTGGGAAAGTTTTCTTCTATGATTTTGTTGAATATATTTTCTATGCCTTTGAGTTGATATTTTTCTCCTTCTTCTATACCTATTATTCTTAAGTTTGGCCTTTTCATGGTGTCCCAGACTTCCTGGACATTTTGTGCTATGACTTTTTTGGCTTGGTGTTTTATGTGACTAACAAATCTATTTCTTATATTGTATCCTCTACACCAGAGATTCTCTCTTCCATCTCTTGTATTCTGTTGGTTATGCTTGCATCTGTAGTTCCTGTTTGTTTACTCAGATTTTCTATTTCCAGTATTCCCTCTGTTTGTGTCTTCTTCCTTGTTTCTATTTCACTTTTCAGGTCTTGAACTGTTTCCTTCACTTGTTTAAATGCTTTTTCATGGTTTTCTTGGGTTTCTTTAAGGGATTTATTGATTTCTTCCAATTTTTTGTCATTTCCTCTATTTCTTTAAGGGAATTTTTCATTTCCTCTTTAAAAGTCTCTAGCATCTTCATGAGGTTATTTTTAAGGTCGCTTTCTTCTACTTCTTCTACATTGTGATGTTCAGATCTTGCTGTTGTAGAGGGGCTAGGTTCTGGTGATGCCATATTGCTCTTTATGTTGTTGTATTTTTGCACTGGCGTCTACTCATCTCTTCCTCCAATAGGTGCAAGAGGTGCCTGTGTCTGAGCAAGCTTCTATTGGTCCAGGCTGTGCTTCCTGTGTCTGTATCTTAGGGGGCAACTCTGGATCCAAACTTAGCTCTTGGTCTAATTGGACTTGGAAGGTTCTGTATCTCAGGGAGCTGTACTTGGTCCAATCCAAGCTGGCTGATTCTGTGGCTCAGAGAGTCACTCTTGGTCCAATGAGAGCTGGTATATTCTGTATCTTGGGAAGCCACTGGTGTCATAGGAGGATGAGTATTGGGGTCAGGCCTGGGTCTTGCAGATTGCAGGGTCTGATGCAGGGTTTTTATGGGGGTGCCTTCCCATAGGAATTTTCCCTGCTGGCCTGTAACTGGGGCAGAGATGGGTGGAGGCTCCCAGGGACTGGTTGTGTCCCAGGACCTAGGTCCTAGAGGAAGGATTCCTGAGTTGGAGAAGAGTCACTCACCTCTTGGTCCAATGAGAGCTGGCAGATTTCATGTCTCAGGAAACCACTGGGGTCACAGGGGGATGGGTATTGGGGTAGGGCATAGGTCTTGCAGATTGCATTTTCTGATAGGGGATTTTAGTGGGGGGGCTGCTCACAGGAGTTTTTTCTGCTGGCCGGCAACTGGGGCAGAGATGGGTGGTGGTTCCCAGGACTGGTTGTGTCCTAGAGCGTTTTCCCACTTTTGATTTGTTGGTCTGTAATTATTTATTCCTTGTGTTTTCTTGGGTATAGTTAATCTCTTTAGGTTGGAGGTTTCCTTCCAACAACTTCTATAAGCCTGGATTGTAGACAGACATTACTTCAATTTGGTTTTTCATTGAATGTCTTTTCCCCCATCTATTGTGATTGAAATTTTTGCTGGATATAATAGTCTGGGATGGCATCCATGGTCCCTTAGAATCTATAGATCATTTGCACAGGCCCTTCTGGCTTTTACAATCCCTGTTGAAAAGTCAAGTGTTATTCTAATAGGTCTGGCTTTTATATATTAGTTGATCTTTTTCCCTTGAAGTTTTAAAATATTCTTTAGTTGTTGCTGTTCTGTATGTTTAGTGTTTTGATTATTATGTGCCAAGGGGACTTTCTTTTCTGATCTAGTAGTATATTTGGTATTCTGTATTCTTCTTGTACTTTGATAGACATCTCCTCCTTTAGGTTAGGGAAATTTTCTTCTATGATTTTGTTGAAAATATTTTCTGTGACTTTGATCTGTGTTTATTCCCCTTCCTCTATTCCTATGATTCTTTGATTTGATCTTTTCATAGAGTCTCATATTTCCTGGATGTTTTATGCCAGAATTTTTTAAGATTTAACGTTTTCTTTGACCGAGGTACTCATTTCTTCTATTGTGTCTTCAATGCCTAAGATTCTCCTGTATTATGTTAGTGAGGCTTGCCGTCTGAGGTACATGTTCGAGTTCCTAAATATTTCATTTCCAGCTTTCCTTCTATTTGGGTTTTCTTTATTGGTTCTATTTACACTTTCAGGCCTTAAACTGTTGTATTCATTTCCTCCCTCTGTTTGTGTTTTCATAGATTTCTTCAAGGGATTTATTCATTTCTTCTTTAAGGATGTCTATCATATTCTTAAAAGCTATTTTAAGGTCTTTGTTTTATGCTTCAGCTATGTTGCAACACTCCAAGCCTACTCTGGTAGGGTTGTTGAGCTCTAGTGGATACATATTATTCTGGCTGTTATTGATTATGTTTCTATGCTAGAGTCTAGGCATCTGGGATTGCTAGATTATAATTCTAGGTGCTGGTATTTGGTCTTGTTTGTTGGGTGGACGTTTTGTTCCTTGGTTTCTGTTGCTCCCTCTGGTTTTTAGGAAGATTTGGTAGCTGTATGTTGCCTTGTAAGAAATTCTTCTGGGATCCTGATAAGTGTGACACTGAGAGTTCTGGGTATAATGTGTTTGTATGTATTGGGAGCTATAAGGAATATGGACGACCTAGGAGAGCTAGAGAGGGCCTGAGGGGTTCCACAGGAGAGAGGAAATCAAGGTGTTCCACCAGGATCTGCTTATTCCCTTGAGAATAGCAGTAGAGAGTAGTAGAGGTCACAACAGGTAGTCTGCTACAGAGCTATGGTTGGGACTGAGGGATTGGATATGGAGGGGATGCTTGCCTATCTGCCTATTTGTTAGCCATCTTGCTTCTTTGGCAGGCTTGGCTGGTTGGTCCCCAGGGAATACCTGCCAGAGTTGGGGTTGGGATAAAGCAATGAGTCTGGGGAAAGAAAGTTTGGAGGGGAAGATCTGTGTGATCCATTGGAGATGGACAGGAGCTAGGGGAAAGGGAACCTGCAACAGGTTTTCTCCTACAGAGCTGGGGATGAGACTAGAGGACTGGATTTGGAGGGGAGGAGAGACAGGTGAAGATCTGCAGTCAGCCTCCCTGCTTCCCTGGCCAGAGTGATTTCTGAAATTTTTAGCTTCACTTGTATCTGTGAACTGAGGACTTATAGGTCCCAACCTATGGAGTTTCATTTGTGAAAAAGAGAAAGAAGTGCATGCTGTCTTCAACAATAGGGACTTCCACTTCCGTAATGTTTTGGGAGTCTTGTGAACAACCATGACCAACCACCCAAAAGAGGGCTCTCATGTCTAATATTGGGGGTTTCGTTAGGTGGTCTTTGGCTCTTGGAAGGAGCTTTGTCAGACCACATGGGAAATTTTCATTTAAAATGTATATGTATATTTATATACAGACTTAACGTGATTTTTTAGGTAGATAGTGTGGTTCCTTATGAGTTTTCCAGACATCCTTATTGTTATTTCCCCTCTTCCATCCTTCTATATTTATCTCTCTCTTCATCCCTAAGTAGAGCCACCCTTTTTCCCATTTCCTCAGTGAGATCACTTGAATCCTGATATTCCCCTACTTTATTGATTTTCTGTCCCCCTAGCTGGCAATGGTCTCTTTTTACTTACCTGATTTACTCTAGGATATGCACTTATTTCTGAAGATTTGGAGCTAGGCGCCTCAGATGAGAGAGAATATGCAACATTTGTCTTTCTGGATCTTGGTTACCTCACTCATTATGATATTTTCTAGATTCATCCATTTACCTGCAAAGTTCATAATTTCATTTTTCTTTATAAGTGAATAGTATTCCATAATGTATAGGTATCATATTTTTATTTTTCATTCATTGCTTGAAGGACTTTGTTTTCATTTTCTAGCTATTATGAATAGAGCAACAATACACAGGGATGAGCAATAATCTGCAGGATAGGATGTTCAGTTCTTTTGGCATATCTCAAAGTGTAGTATAGCTGGGTCATATAGCAGGCTTATTTTTAGATGTGGAGCATTCTCCACACTGATTCCCATAGCAGCTGCACCAATGTATTATCTGACCAACAGTGAATGAAGGTTCTCTTTTCCCCATATTTCCTCTAGCATTTGTTTTGTTGATCTTTGCCATTCTGGTTGGGGTAAAACGAAATCTCAGTGTTGTTTGGATTTACATTTTCCTTATTGCTAGGAACAATGAGCACCATGGGAGATATTTCTTAGCCATCTTTTCCTTCTTTTGAGAATTCTGAGTCCCAGGCCTATTTTTTGAATGCATTATTTTTTATTCTTTGATAGTTTTAAAGTTCTTTGTATATTCTGGACATTAATCATCTTTCAGATATACAGGGATTCTCTCCCAATTCTGTGGGATTCCTGATCACCTGGTAGATTGGTTTTTTTTTTAGCAGTGAAAAAAATTTTTAGACACTGACTCAAATGTCTTCTCCCTGAAGACTAGCTTTCATGGTATCAGAAGGAGCCATATAAGCTTCCAAAGGATGGAAGCAACCAACAATACTTATGAACCACAATGACCAATATGGCAATATAACCTCAAAGGTACAATAGTGGCACATATACCTTGGTGGTAACTATCAGCTCTCTAATTGGACTTAAGACTTGCTCAATAAGAGGGAATCCATGCCTGGTACTGGAGACCCAGCCAACTACCCAGGGCTAGTGAAGCCATGGAAACTGGAAGAAAACTTATAGCCACCATTTTACTAAACCAGCATAATCCTTAACTATATTAAAAATATTTGTCCTTATACCCACATATAAGTATAGTCCTCATCCCTCATCAGGGAAACTTCTCTTTGCAATAGGTGGAGACCATTACAGAAAACCATAACAAATCAAAATCCAGGGTTGTTGAGCCAAGCCAAAATGGATACATCTACAATACAACTCCTGCACCTAAGGTTCGAGGAACATTTTGAAAGAGAGGGTATAAAGACTGTAAGAGCTAGAGAAAGAGGGAGTTTGATGTGAGACTGTGTCTCCTAGTAATGTCAGAAGCTACACATATAAAATCTCACCAACATGCCTGCTTCAACATGAGTTGCAAAGGACAACAGTAGACATGCCAAAGTGGATGGAGAAAGCTCAGGAGGCCTCAATCCTAGACAAAGAACTACAGGCAATTAAGAAGTGCTTTAAGCAGAAGAAATAGTCTTCCCCAGAGAAGAGCACACCAATTGGTTGCCTAATACCAAATGGTTATCCCTGAAAACATACATACAAGTAACATTATACAGACTGAACCAGTTATATTTAAGAATATATAGATAGAAATATAACATATGTATACATGACAACAATTAATAAAAAAAGAGGCCATGAATTGCAAGAAAGCAAGGAGAGATATATAGGAGGGTTTGGAGAGAGGATAGGGAAAGGGGAAATAATGTAATTATATTATAATCTCAAAAATAAATGAAATAGTTTTTTAAAAAAAGAAAGAGAGAGAAGGCAGCTAGGGTTTGGTGAGCTTCCACCCCAGAGGGAAAATCTTACACTTCATTTCTTTTTATTAGGTAAAATATTTATCCTTAATTTGAATATAAATCATGTAGTTATTTTTAAAAACATAATGCGGATTCTGGTTCCACACATCTAGAGTAGGCTTAAGGAATCTTTGAGTTAAAGAAGTCCCTAGTTGCTGCTCCTGGTTCATAGACTATACTTATCATGGAATGTGGAAAGACATACAAACTAGTTTATAGAAACCAGAAAAGAAAATACTTTGTTGATAAATTGATTGTTCATGTTAACAGAGAAAGAATCTAGTGTGAAGAATATGTGTAGGACATCAAAGATCAAAGAAAGCAAAAAGGTAAGAAATTTTTAAATGAGTAAAGAATACTGCTTTTAGAGAGGTAAAAATCCAAATAACCAATAAAATCTTAAAAGAATGTTTAACTTTAATTGACATAAGGGGAATGCAAAATGAATGAAAACAAGATAAAATGTTATTCACAAAGTTGGCATTGAATATCACATAATAATACATATAACTTTATATGTTTTTGAGAATACATGTAGATAGTAATCTTTGCAGGCGTGTTATTGATGAAGTTAGTATAATCACATTGGAAAATAATTCACAGAACTAAGAAAAATTAAAAGGATAATTTGTGTACCAAGAGGCATAAATGAAGAGCCTCATCATGGTATTTATCCTAGTTTAAAAAATGTGGAAATAACCTGCTACATTTATTTAAGTGTCTTCCAAAGGCCCATGTGATAAGGCTTAGCTTTCAATGATACTAGGAGGTGGTGGAAACTTTAAGAGGTAAGACCTAGTGACATGAAGCTAGTTTATTTGGAATGTGTCTTTGAAGGTTCTTGGGTCTCTGTTCTCCTCCTGACTTCCTCTGGAGCAGTTTTCTCTGCCACATGCTCCTACTATGGTGGTAAGAAGCACCATTCCCTGTCAGACGCCCACATGCAATAGAGTCAACCAGACATAGACTGAAACATCTGAAACCATAAGGGAAAACCAACATTGCTGCCATCTAAGCTTCTCATCTTGGGTATTTTGTCACAGTGATGGAAACTGACCAACACATATAACCAAGTTCAGCATCAATAGAGGAATATGGATAGACTGTTTATTTCCATAGTAGAATACTAGATAGCAGTTAAAATTAATGACCTGGCTTACATCAGTGAACAGGAAGAGTTCTCAAAAATGCAATGTTAATAGAAACAAATAATGAAATGATGTGCATTATATGATACACAAAAATTATCTAAGTGGCTAGAGGGATGACTTGGTCGTTAGGAGCATTTGCTGCTCTCCCAGAGGGCCAGAGTTGTCTTAGTTAGTGTCACTATTGCTATGATGAAACACCATGATCAAATCTATAAAATGAGATAGGGATTTTGTACAAAAAAAAAAAATCCAAAAGTCGCCAGCTGTCATGACACATGCGTTTAATCCCAGCACTTGGGAGGCAGAGGTAGGTGAATCTCTGTGAGTTCAAAGACAGCCTGATCTACAGAGTGATTTCCAGGACAGCCAGGGCTATGTAGAGAGACCCTGTTTCTGCCTCCCAAGTGCTAGAATTAAAGGTATGCACCACCACCACCCAGCGAGATGCTGACTTTTAATGTGTGCATGTGTTTAAGTAAGGAGTTGTGAAAGAGGGTGTAGAATATGAAACTAAATAGGATACCACAAGGGGACAAGAGATGTTGAGAAAGAGGGGCAAGGGGCAAAAGATCACATGAGACAAGAACGTGGAAAAAGGGCTGCTGGGCATGGGAGGCACACAGATTGGCGTGGGAAAGATGGGTGCTGGGCAGAGAAATTTTTTTTTTTTTTACAAAATGTCATAATGAAACCTTATTCTTTGTAAGCAAATAATCTTTGTAAGAGTGTGTTCTTAAAAGTATATTATTGTTAGAATAAAATTAAAGCTGTCTAAATGACCAATAAAATAAGAAAGCAATTCAGTATCTTTCTTTCCTTTTTCCTATTTTCTTTAATAGTAGGGATTGTGTGGTACAGGGAATGAAACCTAGGGCCTGGCACAGACTGGAAAAGTGCAGTGTCACTGAGCTGCTCCTCAGCCTCATTTTACTCTCCATTTGGGGCAGGGTCTCACCAGGTCAGCCAAGCAGGCCTTGAATTTGTAGTCTTTGTACCTCAGCCTCCCACGTAGCTGAGATTATAGGCTTGCACCACCTGGCATGACTTAATAAATATGTCCTAGGAACTATTAACTCACTTTATAGAGGTTAGTGATCTGTAAGTGATTCTATTAGAAAATATTGGGCCATGATTCAGTCCTTCCTAGTTTTATTAGACACGGGTGACTGGACTTTTCCCATTATACCATGCACTAATAAAAGGGTAAGATTTTTGCAGTACCTTGAGAATTATTTTCTTACAGGCATAACTTATGCATCCAAATGAGACATTTACTGTCTTTTAGCAGATCATTCAGCCTAGCATTGCTTTGATTACCAAGAATTTTTTGACTCTTCATTTTAAACTGGTGCTAGAACATAAGATATGTTCTGATACACTACAAAAAGCCACAGGTATAGAGAATACTCAGTATTCACATTTAAATACATTTTCATTTTTTTAAAAAAGCAGATTTGGCAGATTTGATTAAAGTTTAGAAAACAAAGTTACTTTGAAGAATACTTTGAAGCTTAAGCTGATGAGCACTTAGAACACCATCAAGAAGAAACAAATAATGATCATTGTGCTGGTTAGTTTTTGGTCAACTTGACATAAGCTTGGTTCATCCGAGAAGAGGGAATCACACCTGGGAAAATACTTCCATTAGACTGAACCTCAGGCAAGGTTGTGGGACGTTTTCTTGATTAGTGATTGATGTGGGAGGGCCCAGTCCTCTGTGGGCAGTGCCACTTCTAGGCAAATGGTCCTGGGTGTATAAGAAAGCAGGCTTAGCAAAAAGGAGCAAGCTGATAATCAGAGTTCCTCCATGGTTTCTGTTTCAGTTCCTGTCTCCAAGTTCCTGCCCTGACTTCCCTCAGTGATGGACTGTGATGGGGATGTGTAAGCCAAACAAACCCTTCCCTCCCCATGTTGCTTTTGATTATGGTGTTTATCACAGCAACAGAAAGCAAACTATGATGGTAAGCATAACTAAATGTTCTATTATTTGCTTCCTTTAACCAAGATAGATTGACTTGAGCACTCCCAGGGGAGTCGTCCCCTCAATTTAGAGAACAAGTCTGATGTAAGCCAGGCTTCAAACACATGATCTGTTGTTATTTTCTGCTTTAGCAGCCCAGGCAAGTTGTTTCTGCTCCCTCTCTCATTCTTCATCTGTTTAATCTGGATTCTAACTTCTAACTTGGAGGGTTGCGTGTTTTAAGACAAGAGGATATGAATAAATTCTACAAGGCCCACTTTCAGCAAGCTCTTTACATACTCCTTACCTTGTTGCATGGTTTCCATCCCCATTTCTTGTGTCTCATAGCCTTTTTTAATCATATGGCTTGCACACACTCCCATTCTCAAATGGAGGCGGCCCTGCAGTTAAACTTCGTGCATCTAGATGGAGCCAGATTAATAGCTTTCTCACGCTGCATCCTTCCAAATACAGCACAGCTTTTCTCCTTGACAGCAAAGAAAACTGGAGAGGAGGCATCTGGAAAAGCCTACATGCATTTTATATTTTGAACAACACTATAGTAATTGGGAGGGAGAACCTAATGGTTGTCAGACACTTCAAAATGAATGTCCCAACTGTCGACCAATTGTGTGTCTATGAACACAAACTCTTATATCAGCTATTAGTCATTGCCCTTCATGACTGGCAATCAGCCTTTTAAACTTTCTAAGTGTATTTTGAACTATTCTCATTTGTGCCTTTGTGTGCGTAACATTTTGTTAGCATACATTCAGTGAAATGATTTGTTTCATAAATGATACTTTCATCCAAGTACATGATATACTTTACCATATTCAATCCCCATTATTTTTTCCTGTCCCTTTCCTCGCCTATTGGTCATTAGTGGCTTTTGTACAATAAGGTCCCTCAAATACATTCAATTTCATTTATAACCATTCACTAAAATTTTTGCCTTTCATGTCAATTCCGAGGTATTGTTCCTTCTTGGACCTCTTTCTAAGATGCTAAGTCTGCTGTGTTTCCTTATGACAACATTAACCAGAAAGGGTGCACTTGCATATTTGTCAGCTGAATTTCCAACTAACAGATAGCAGTGTTTTATTAAGATAATTTGAGAAGAATATTCTTAGAAATAATTAATTGTAAAAGTGGTTAGAACAAAAAGAATGGTGCAACTACTCATTAGTGGAGCTGTTATTATCATGTGGCCCAAAGCGAAGAAGGAATAGAGCATTTGTGAGAACCCAAAAGGACAGAACCAGACTGGTGCCACCTTGAGAAAAACTGCATTTATATTGAGAATAAGACAAACCAAGGTGTTGGCATAAGGGTGGAAGAATGAGTTAGAATATGTAACTTCACTCCATCCCTCCATTCTCCCTGTACGATTCCAGTGGCCAACCCCAGGCAGAAGCTGGAAGACATGATAATTCCTCGATATAGCCCATGTGCATGTACTTCATAGGCACTATACCTACCACTTGAAGCTATCAGCTGATACAGACTAAATGAGAAAGTGGGGCTCAGAAAAAGAAAACAAGGATCTAGAATGGGGACCTAGATAGGACATCAGTGCCAGGCACAGCAATTGTTTTCAGCATACTGATAATTTCATTGTCCCTTTATAGTTTGGTCACATTCTCAAGAGCAAAGTCCTGAGTGAGAACATCCATTTGGGTGACATTAGTTCCCCTGCCTACATCTTTGCTGAGGAATAGACAATATCAACCACCTTAGACTTCCCTGGTGAGAAACCATGTGCTTCCTTCTTTCAACACTCATATTTAAAAACTTATATAATTGGAGATTTCTAGATATTAAAAAAAGAGTTCAGGACTAGGGCTACAACTCAGTGGTAAAGTGCTTCTTAAGTATGTACAAGGTGCCAGGTTCAATCCTCAGTGCAAGTAAGTAAATGAAATTCAGAAAGAATGTTCTGTCCCTTCTTTAAAAAGAAGTCTTCACTACTCAATGGCCTCTTAAATCCTTATTAATCTACAACAGTAGGACAATAGAGAATACAGAGTGCCTGGTTTTGTTTTTATAGTTTCAAGTTATCTCTCTCATTTCCTTCCTTCCTCCATTTCCTGTCCTCAAGAATGCCCCCTCCACCTTTATCATTCTAAATCTTTATACAATAAGGTAGGGCTAAGTCACACATCTAGTTAGGAATTCAAATGTTGGGCAATTGAAATACATATATGAGGTCACTCAACCCTTGGGACTACTGATTTCTAAACTTCAATGAATGCACATGACTTTCAATATAATCTTGGGTTTCCTTTAGCCAACATTTACATAGACATTGATAAAATATTTATAGCCTTAAAACGCAATGTAATATTTTTAAGAGTCAGAGTGGTTTGTTTTGGAAATACATAGGAGTAGTAAGACAGACTTAAGATTCTTCCATGTGCTGTGTCTTCTAGTGTACATTCACAGGACCAGCAATGCTCTTACCTTATGAAAAGTTCATTCACATTTTTCTCAAAGCCTTCTTGCCCCAGCCCTTAATTATATTCCTTCCGCCTTCTCCCTTGTCTGGAACTACTAACCATTACTCATGAAGGTGTATGGGTTAGTGCCTCAGCTCTTCTCTCCCTCTAAGAAAAATGCTCCATGGGAAGTGTTGTTCACTGGATCCTCTGCCTTATGCACACCTTGGTTTCAAAATAGCTGCACAATCCAAAAGGAATCTTGAGGTGTTCAATCCACACCCAATCTAAAATCGCATTTCTCAACCTTGATTAAGCATCCTCATCCTCTTTCCCTATGTACACGTCCTAGGGTTTTACAAAATAAACTAGAAATCTAGAAATGTGTTTGCTTTCTCTGGCTTTTGACTTTGTTAATGTCACCTCCTCAGGGTCATGTTACATTCAACAACCAATATGGAAGCTAAGTGGATGAAGAGAACCGGCTTCACATGTGGGGTAATTCCCTCAGGTGAAATAATATCTTCAATCAAGGTAACAACTGTTTCATCAGGCAAGGTAGGAGAGATTTCTTAATCTGGCATGGGAGATTCAATTGGAATTAAGGATTCAGCCTACACAGGGCCTTCTAAATCCTCCCATATAATTCCATGTCAACTTCTCAGCTTTCAAACTAACCCAGATAATAACACCTTTGAAACCTTTCAGGGTTGGGAATACCACTAATATTATAATTCATCAACACGCTAGATCAAAGTCTGAATTTATATTTGACCATCTCAGTTCTACTAAGGCAAACGACTTTTTTACACTATTAAGCTATTTATTAAAAAGAGCAGCTCGGGCCGGGCGGTGGAGGCGCACGCCTTTAATCCCAGCACTCGGGAGGCAGAGGCAGG
>LZPO01089909.1:679460-705286 GCA_001675575.1 Neotoma lepida
AACCATAGGGAGACAATAATGAGGAAGGATATCTTATATCAACTTCTGGCGTCCGTATACATAAAGCTGCTCACACCAGTACACACACATGCACCTGCATACCCACGTGTGTGCACATACCTACACTAATAAGTATGTACACCTCCACACACAAGATTATAAACTCTAAGGCAATAGTCATATTCCAATTTGAATAACTGTTGGATGACATCAGTTTCTTTCATTTAAACCTCTCTGTTGAGTTCCAAGGTAAATGATTATATAGTTATTCCTACACATCAAACTCCCATTCCCTTGGAAAAAGACCCCTTATGAGTCACACAAGACTGAAATCCCAGAACAAAGCCCTAAAAAATAAATNGGCAAAATCAAAATCTTTGAATGCTAATTTTTCCAAGTTGAAACAACTCCCCAGAGAGTAATATTAGATACGTGTTCTTATAACACATTAAAAGGAAACATGTTACAGTATAGAGTAAAATGTTTAAAAAGTTCATTTTGCAAGCTTGCAAGTATGAGGGGGGTGAGTATTACATATGGGCAGCACTGAAGGACCTGATTCCCTGTACTTTTAAAATTTGGTTTTAAATCAGCAAATAAAAGTGGTATGTATTTATGATGTACAATATAATGTGTTGAAAAAACTACAAACTGTGAAATGGCTCAATTTTTGTTATTGAAGAGAACCCTACAAGTTGGTCTCTGTGATGTGAGAAAGCTACTTCTATTCTGTGTCCTCAAGAGAACAGGTTTGTCACTCAGTGAGTCGAAAGAAGGCAAAGGATACACGAATCAAGTTGTTGCAAGCTCTGTTAAAGTATAACTGGGGACTGGATGCAAACTTTCCTAATCTTGACTTTACTATTTTAATTTATTTGCTAGAAACTCAAATCACCATACTTGGTAAATACTTCACTAGCCCCTTCTGTGTCATACTGTATGGTAAGGTCTTTACTAGAGCCTAAACAGGACAAAAGTGAGCTATGTTTGGAATGACGTAAATAATATTTTCAATGGATACATTTTCATAAAAATGCTGTACCTATTTGTGCAGCCTAGGAGCAAATAATAATTTGACATTTAGTTCAAAAATAGAAAGGTTCAAAGAAGTAATTCAACCTCTAGGAGAATCAGATGTGATATCATCATATATATCATGCACATTTTGTAGGTAGAAGGACAGTGATTAGGAACCCTGTGTCAGAGGAGAGGGTAGTGAGAGATATGAAAATATATGGAGAATGAGTTTGGGTGGAATGTCAGCTTCAGCAATGGAGTTTACTTTCTACTGTGGAACATTAAATCTCATCAGATTACTATGTTTTCACAGTCACACATTTTTAAAGAGATAAAATGATCATATTAATTATTATAATTAATATAAACTAATATAATATAGTATAATATAATATAAGATATAGTGTTATATAATATATAATTGATGTATGTAATACATCAATTGATATATAGCTAATATAGATAATGTATTAATATAGCTGATAGGTTTGGACAATTCTGCATACAAAATTGTTCTTACACAATGATTTTTTTTCTAAATCACAACCTGGATATATGCATATATCCTAATGCTTATGCTGTCTTGTCTTTATTTTCTTGGGAGGGCAGCCAGAACTGCCATACTCTATTCCTTACAAGATGTCATTATTTGGCAGATACATATTTGAAGATGCTTGCTCCAGATTGCAAAGAGTTTTGCACACCTGGGTCACTATTCATTACAAAGTGCCCAATTAAATAATATTTTTCTGTATTTACATAATTATTCAATTTAGCTGTATGACTGAGCTGGCAATCTAAATCCTTTTTTAAAAAAGAAAGTGTGTGTGTCAATGAATAATGTCCAAAAGTTTGAGGAGTTGGTACCAGGACAGGTGATCTACTCATCAAGTGGAAGAGCAAACGAACACAATCCCACTGAAAAAGGACTTGGATGAAGATGAACACTTAAGAGCTGCCTTTAGCTTAAAGATGATTTTTCAATTTTTATTTAAAATGACGAGTCCTACTAATAATTAATGAAGACTACATAGTTGTTCCCAAAGAAAATGATGATGTAAGTCAAATTTTCAGAAGAAATTAAAGAGATTTTTCCCACAAATCTCAAGCAAAGAAATTTTGAAGACAACATTCCAAAAATAAGTGAAGAAGCTGATGTCTTGTAAATAAGAGGTGTGTTATGCAGTAACCACACAGTGGAAGCATCTAAAAGGAACAGGCTCCATTACAACTATTACCAATGTTGTGGTTTGGCCTGCTGGAATTTAATTCATTCTTTTACTATCTCTAGTTATCTGAGTTAATATAAAAGGCCATTATTAAAAGTTGCCTTTGATGTAAAACATATTTTCTTCTAATACAATGTGGCTAGATGTTGTTAAAAAAAAGAATTTAAGAAATACGCCATGTGAGATTTTCCTTTTTATTCAATGTGCTGTTTCAAATAATCATGTTAAGCCAGTTCCTCTTTGAATATGAGACTTTTACACATGCCAGATTCTATGTATTTATTGAATTTCTCTATGATATTAACTACAGAAGCATTTTCCTTACTTGCTTCTTGACGTTTCTTATTGATTTTAGTGGTTTCCTTAATAACTTACCTTTTCTCTACTAATTTAAAATGCATATAAAAATCAAGGTGAATCTAGAGGAGGGCAATGATAAAGGAAGTTGATATTTTAGGAGGCCTTAAGGTCTTACCAAGGTTGAGGCAAGAGTTTGACTTTAAATCTCTTATCTAGCTAATTATTTTACCACTTTGATTAAATAAAGGTAAAATTGGTATTGATGAAAAGAGAAAGCACAATCAGACAAGCAGATAAGCAAATAATTGAACACAAATAACTTTTAATTATACTTACTTAATAGAGTTAAGGAACCATGTCAGGTGCCAACATCACTTTAGCAAAACAAAAGACAGTGTCAGGATGAAAACAAGAAAGCAGCGGAGTGTTCAGAAAATTTCAGTCAGTTTCCAAATTGTGAAATACTTTTCTGTGACTTTGGTTCCAGAGTAGCCCTAAATCATGAGTGAAGGACATGTTAATGCCCTTCAATGAAAACACATTGTTTCATCCTTTCACATGCTGTGAACTTTTGTAGACTCCTATGAAAGTCCCCAGATTCCTTCAAACACAAAATTGGATAGGCTTCCAGACAGTTTCATTTAGCAACTTTAAGATGCTGCTCCACTTAGAATTATAGTAGGACAGCTAGCAAATGGCTTTTATTTTAAATTGATCATACAGTTTCTTTTAAACTAAATAATGCACTTCCCCTTTTGCCCCTTTCCTAAACCAGCTCTCCTGGATTAGTTATCCTTTCTGTCTGGGGTCCTGCTGCTGTGATTCAAAGCACATAAGGGGGAAAATGCATGGTAGTGACATCTATCTTCGCTTGTGATTTATTTGTAACTTTACAGTGTATGAAACAAGACAAATTCAACAGAAAACGAGCATGCAATTCAATTTTTAAACCTTTTTCCATTCCAACATCACACAGTCTGATAAGCTCCTGTGCTAGACAGCAATAGCAAGCCACAATGCCCACTCAACTGCATGATCACAAAGGGAAACAACCAGCTGTTTCCCGTGTACTGTGTTGCTAAGCTACAACTTTCCGTACAGGAGGCATTTTGAATGCACGAGCTTATTTGGACATAACCTCCATTATAAGTTGAGAAACATCTGAAAGCCAACCAGTACATGCAAAAGAGATGTGAGCAGCACATTCATTAATTACAGAAAGGGACTCTCAGTTAGGTGACTCAATGACATTATCGGGAATTGAAGGTGATCTTCATACATTACTGTCATCTGATCTTGATTGGGAGAAGCCTACTTTAGAAAATGACTGGATTGCTTTCATGTCTCTCATTGCTTTGAATAAGCAGGCTTTAATTGCAAATTTTAACTGGAAGAGTAAGATTGTGGCCACAGTAGTGAAGTGATTTTGTGAGCCATTTTTATACTTCTACTTTTCACTGGCAGGCAAAAATTGCTCTTGGCATTATAGAGTGCTTTGTGTTTTTGAGGCACTTCACAATCATTAATTACATTATCTCCTTTCTATCTCAAATGAGGTAGGTTGATTAGCACAACAAGGTTATGCAAGAACAATAAGAGATTCGAAACTCTCAATGTTAGGCAGATGATGTACTGAGAACAGCGTTCTTTGTTTTCACACCATTTATGGAGAAAAGAAACCATGAGAAGACACCATTTCTCACGAGAAACATTCAATTTGTTTATTTTTTATATTTGGTTAGTTTAGAGGTTGGCAATTAGATTTAAAGTGACTTTTTAAATACAATCTCAAATAAATAGATGAAAGAAAGAAGCAGACACCAATACTTTTATTACTAGGAAAATAACTAGAACTTGCCTACAAATAGGACAGAGGTGGACTCCCCATATACTTATAGTAGTAATTTTCAGAAGCTAGTATTTATCAAGTGCTGAAATAGGCACTTTGCTATAGCACTGTACAATCTACTATAATACTTAATCCTCATAACAATGCTACCAATGGGAATTGCTAATGTCACATCTTAATGGGGGAAGAAACTGAGACTTAAAGAGACTGAATAATTCATGTACAGTAAGATTCTCTCCAACCTATAACTGACTCCCAAACCTTTGGATCAGTTCTCCTTATAATGATTCCCATGTGACCTGAATATTCCTTAATGGTAGTATACTGGGTAACAATCCAAGGTGACTGAATATCCATGAGCTACTTGGTTCCTGGAAGAAGTTGTCCAACTAAACTCCACTGAAGAATTGCAAAGGAGGGAATCATGGATAGTGAGCATACAAACCCAATGAACAAGCCTCAACAAAGTTCTATGCAAACTTTAATATTTAATACAAAAGGTTTCATAAAGTTTATCTTCTAGATATGTCTATGTCCCATTCTACAGGCAACAGAGTTGTTAATGGTGGAACAGCCTTAAGAAAAGATGGCTGGAGCAAATGAGTAGCTTAAGGTGAGGCAATGCGCTTGGCTAGCAGATATGATCTAAGATAACCCAGACAAGAGCAAGATGAGTTCACAAGTATCAGCCAGAAAGATGACTACAAATTTCATCAAGGACTAGAATTGGGAAAGAAGACATTCACCAAGCAATGACTGTTGAGGGTATTCATGGATGTGTGACCCGGGAGAGAGAATATTGTCCAAGAGAGAATATTGTCATGGAAATTATTACCCAGAGTGTGCTTTTCTGCTAAGCCCTTGTCAACAGAAAACAATGCCAAGGTTCTCACAGGGCCTCCATTATCCTGGCCATGAAAAAGTGTCTGTTAGTCACTTAGATGTTTGATGAACTTTAAACCTTTGTGATTTCTTTGTTTGCTTAATGCCTGATAGCCTTTGGTGTGCTAATAAATCTCCTTTATGCACAAGTTGATCTCTGAACTTCCAAGGGGTGGGATAGGAATCAGCCTATGGGAGAGGAGATGGCTCTAGAATTCTGAGTGGGATCTTAAGCAAACAAAACGTATCCTTGAAAGAGAATTGGCCCTGTGCATCTCATCTGCCTCAGACACAGACTTGGATTACTTACCATACTTACCATACTTACTTGCCTTTTCCCAATCTCATAATTGTTCTATGCATTTCACAATCTTCTCTGTTTTGCTGAAATTTACCAGATCACAAAATGAAAAGCACTCGGGAACATTTGAGATTTTTCTGTTACTATCGAAACTCTGAAAAATTCTTAGCTCTGCTGAAAATCAAGAACTGCTAGAGTAAATGAGAAAGGGAGAATGACTTCATTCACAAGAGAGGAGAAATCTTAGAATTCAGTCCATTGATTAGCAATGCCCACAGTTTAGAACGTCGGTCTTCAAATGTCTTAATTGAAAGGGTATGATGAGGAAGGGGGTGGAGATAATCTTTACTGATTTCACAGTTTTCCCTAGGGCCTGCCTGTTTGAACAAATATTTGGCAGTGACGTAGAAAGAAAACATCCCTGAGTCAATATTTTTAGTCAAAGTCCCATTACCATCTGTTAATTGAACAGTAGTTTTCAGATTTTCTATAAATCATGAGCTCCTTGGATGACATATTTATACATGGAAAGAAAAATATAGCCAGATGATAGGTAATTTGGTTTCTGTCACTATCTTGATTCAATTTTATTTCCTATTGTTCTCATGCACATCCAAGCTTATGAAGCACTGCCAAGATAACAAGAATTACTAGATTCTCCAGCATGTAGATATAACCTAAGACATAAAGGGACCATAAGAAAAGGGAAATTGAACACTAATTTATGGTGGCAGGGATCAACATAAACCTAAAACTTTAGATAAAACAACTAAGAATGGATCATGGATCTGAATTGAATGTAAAATGTAAGGCTGTAAAAACTTTAGAAGACAACAAAATAAGATGATAAACTGAACTTGATCAAATCACAATATTTTTTGTTTTATGAAAGGTACTGTCCTGAGAATTAAAATAATTAAAGGAATTTTAAAAACTACATCCAATAAGGGTCTTATACCAAGAACACACACACACACACACACACACACACACACACACACACACACACGTATGTATATATACTAAGAAAACAAACAAGTCAGTATTTGAAAACAGGCAAAAAGATTTAACCTATATTTCTCAAAAAGAGATATAGAGATGACAACTAATCACAGGAAAAAATTCTTGACATTATTATCCTTTAGTGAAATGCAAATTATTATCATCAATTAGATTGGTGATCATGAAAAAATACTGACAATACCAAATGCTGACATGGATGTGTAGAAAGACATTTCTTGTATTCTTTATGATACTGTAAAATCATGCAGTCATCCTAGAAAACACTGACAGTTTCTTCAAAAGTTAAGCCCATATCTACTGTGTAATGAAACCATTCTTTAACAAGTGTTTGCCCTAGATAAATAATATTTATATTCTGACTAAAATCTATACATAGATATTTGCAGAAGATCTATTGACAAGCTCTCTGAACAAGAGATCACTGAAATGTTCCTTAATGGAAGAAATTGGGGAATAAACTTATATATCCACCCGATGAGATACTGCTTAACAATAAAAAGGAACACAGTAGTGACAATACAATAATATGGATAAATGATAAATCTCAAAGATGTTGTGCTGATTGAAAGAATCCAGTCTCAAAAGAGTATATACTGTATGATTCAGTTTGTATAACATCATGGAAAAAAACCAAAACTACAGGGAAGAGAGAAAAGATTAATATTTCATGGCTTAGGAGAGACAAGAATGTGATTACATGTTCATTTAAAAGGTAGTCTTCTGTTGTTGGAAGTATTCTATGCCCCAGTTGTAGTTGTGGTTATCCAATCTGTACAATTCATACTATTGTACACAATAATATAGTGGGGTACTTCAATAGTCTACTCTCAAATTTAGGTAAGTCTTAAAGTTCATGTGAACACAGAACAAAGTTAAGGTTGTGGTATACTAATTTACAATTTTTAATCAACAATAAAATATATCAAGATGGAAATATGGTTCAGTGGTTAAGAGTACACGCTGCTCTTAAAAGGGACCCAAATTCGGTTCCCAGCATCCACATCAATCAGCTCACAATGTGTAACTCCAGATCCAGAAGATCCAACACCATCTTCTGACCTTCATAGGTGCCTGTATATGTGCTCATGCATGCACAAACACACACACAACACATAATTAAAAATTAAATCTTTAAAGATCAAATACATTAGTTTAAATAAAAATAAAATTGTATAAGTATTGTTTTCCATTTGCAAGTGAAGAAATTTACCTGTTCAAGGTTATTCAACCAATAAATATGGATCTGAACCAGAATCCACACTTCTTGGAAGGATTTTGCTATTTCTGTGTTGTTATATGAGAAATAAACCTTCAAACACTAAGCTAATTTTGTGATGTTGGCATTTGATTACCAGTGCACAATCTTAAAAAATTCAAGCTCAGAATCCTTTAAATAGGGGGCTAGAGAAATGTCTCAGAGGTTAAGAGCACTGACTGTTCTTCCAGAGGTCCTGAGTTCAATTCCCAGCAACCACATGGTAGCTCACAACCATCTGTAATGAGATCTGGTGCCCTCTTCTGTATACATAATAAATAAATAAATCTTTAAAAAAAGAATGCTTTAAATAGTAAAGACATTTATTATTTTACATTGCAAGGGGGTTTGGTGGTAGGGAAGGTCATGAGGTTGGCTGGTGTTGAAATTTAATAAGGTCATGAATGACTAAGATTCATGCCCTCCTTCCAACACTGCCAATCACAGCCTCATTCTAAGGTTGCTTCCCCTCCTGCTTACATGATGTATGCTCATCTCAGACATCAAAACAAGCCCTTTTTGTTCAAATCCAGCTTAAGGTATATCACCTTTAACAATTGCACAAAATTTTTAAGATCTAGACATGTACTGTATGCAAATGCTATGATTTCTAAGACTCTTTAAATATTTATTATTATATATGTATGTAGGAAGGTGTCTGTGTAAGTGTATGCCATGTGCATGTGTGTGTGTGTGTATGTGTGTGTGTGTGTGTGTATGTTCCTGCAGATGCCAGAAGAGGGTGTTGGATTTCCTGAAGCTGAACTTTGAGGCAAAGTGAGTTCTGGGAACTAAAATTTGGTCCTCTGGAAGAGCAGGCAATGCTCTTATCCACTGAGCCATCTGTCTAGCCCTGATTTCTAAAAATCATAAAGATTCCAGAGAACATGCTATAAAATTATTTATGTAATTAGTAACCCTATGAAATAAATCAGAACTTATCACTACCGTAACATAACTTATTTGTACAGAGCTCAAATTTGTAATCTTTTAAAAATATTCATCTTTTTTATTTTATGTGTATAGGTGTTTTGCCTGTAAGTACATCTGTATAGCATGTGCATGCCTGGTATCCTTTGGTATCAGAAGAGGTCATTAGGAAGTGGAGTTATAGATGGTTGTGAACAGTCATGTGGCTGCTGGGCTGAACCTGGGTTCTCTGAAAGAGCAACAAGTGCACTTAACCACTGAGACATCTCTACAGGCAACTCCCTCCTTTTTAGTCACATCAGGTTATTAGATGCTGTCTCATGTATGGATAGCATACTAAACCTTCCCAAAGCACTATAAACAGTCACAAAACAAACAAACCACCAAAACTTTAGATGCAGACTCTGATAATTTCATGTGACTGGGCCAAGTTCACCAACTCTAGTAACTGACCTCTTACTAGAGTTAGTTAGAGGTCGTATTTAATCTTCAAGGCCATTCTCTTCATATTTTCTACCACATTGATTCCATTTTCAGTGCTTGGATTTGACAAGAGAAACACATTGGCAATTTCACAGAAATATTTCAGGTTCATACTTGAGGTTTATATGTTGAAAATGCCAGGAAAGTAAGCATTCTTTATATGCCTGTTGCTAATATTTAGGTATTTGTAATTTAAACTCGAACATCATAGTATAGATTTCAAATCTTGCCATCTCATTATCTTCTCAATATCCCTTCCCTCAATATCCTATCAATCTTCCTCAAAGATGAGGTGTAGTCTCTAAATCTATACCTCACCCATCCTCTTGTTTTCTATTTCTTTATACAGACCCTTCATATATTCACCTCCTTCTTACCCCACAATAACCTTTTTATTTTTCGCTTCCACTTTTCTCCTTACTGCATGTCTCAAAAGATAATACTAGATTGATGTTTTCGATACACAATGAAGATAATGACGTATGTCTTCTCATCTATCCCAGCTTTAAAACTTTAACAATCTTTCCTTGACTACAGATTAAGCTTACTCCCTCACCTTGTTTTCAAGGCCCTTGACAGTGTAGCTTCAATAATGCCTTCCAAGCCTGGAGACAAAGGGTGGAAATTGGCTGTAAGCAGCAGGTTACCACTGATAACTGGTCAAAGCAGCTTGAAGGAAACACTTCTCCACTCAGTTTTTCCAAACTCTGTAATTACTAAAGCCACATCCATAGCTTGAAGTTGGTTGTTAGAAGAATATTCATATGACACAAAGAAGACAGTGGTATGAATCAGAATGTTTTGTTTAGAAAGAAGTAGTTATTAAGCACTTCCCAGCAGTTTCAAACCAACTCACATTAAACTTGAGATTGAACGTAGCAGGTGTAGGAGACCAAGATGATGACACTGATAACCTCAAAGTCTAAGATAGGATGGTTTAAACTCTAAACTTTAGAGAAAGGCAATAGAATCAGGGGGTTGAAATGTTGGAAAGGTGAACTTAGGATAAAGTTGAATTCCCCAGAAAGCAGACACCAAGAAAGAGATCTTGTCTTAGTTAGGGTTTCTATTTCTATGGCCAAACACTATAAGCAAAGAGCAAGCTGGGATGGGAGGTGTTATTTGGCTTACACCTCCATATCACTGTTCATCACTGAAAAAAGTCAGGACAGGAACTAAAACAGGGCAGGAACCTGGAGGCAGGAGCTGATGCAGAGGCCATGGAGGAGTGCTGCTCACTGGCTTGCTTCCCATGGCTTGCTCAGCCCATTTTCTTATAGAAACTAGGGCCACCCACCCAGGGATGGTACCACCCACAATGGGCTGGGCCCTCCCACGTCAATCACTGATTAAGAAGTGCTCTAAAGCAGTGGTTCTCACCCCTCCTAATGCTGCAACCCTTTAATACAGTTCTCATGTTGTGGTAGCCCCCAACTATAAAATTATTTTCGTTGCTACTTCAAAATGTTAATTTTGTTACTGTTATGAATTGCAATGTAAATATTTTTGAAGCTAGAGTTTTGTGACGGGATCGCAATCCATAGACTGAGAACCACTGCTCTACAGGCTTGCCTACAGCCCAATCTTTTGGAGACATTTCCTTAATTGAGGTTCCCTCCTCTCAGATGACTTTAGCTTGTGTCAAGTTGACATAAAATGGCCAACTTGCCATGTACCATGAGGGAAATTAAAAGAATTCCAGTGAAGACTGTTAAGAGGCATGTGTTGAACATACTTTAAGCTGTTCATACAAGGGGCAGGGAGCAAAGTGGGGGAATTTATTCTCAAGCAGAAAGCTTGAACTATAAAGTGGACAATGCTTCTGAGTGTGGTGAAGGGGGCACTAGGGAGATAGAAACAGGACACATACTGTGGTGATTATATTATGTCCCCCAAAATATTGTGTACCCTAATAAAACTTATTTGGGGTCAGAGAACAGAACAGCCACTAGATTAAACATAGAGGTTAGGCAGTGGTAGCACATGCCTTTAATCCTAGCATTCCCGAGGCAGAGATCCATCCAGATCTCTGTGAGTTCAAGGCCACACTGGAAACAGCCAGGCATGGTGGCACACACCTTTAATTCCAGCACCTGAGATCTCATGTCTTTGCTTGAGAAAGACACATGCCTTTAATCCCAGAAAGTAGTGACAGGAAGCAGAAAGGTATATAAGGTGTGGAAACCAGAAGCTAGAGGGCCTCTTAAGCTTTCAGGCTTTGAGCAGAATGGAGCTGAGATTCATTTGGGTGAAGACTCAGAAGCCTGCAGTCTGAGGAAACAAGATCAGCTGAGGAGTTGGCAAGGTGAGGTTGGCTGTGGCTTGTTCTGTCTCTCTGATCATTCAGAATTTACCTCAATACCTGGCCTGGTGTTTTCAATTAATAAGACCGTTTAAGATTCGCTCTACAACATACATCATGGTTTGATATGCTTGGTGGTGGCAGAGCTTCATTTAAACAGTCAGTGGATGGAGGGTGTCCATCCTTCCTGGTATGATCATTTGTAATTACCCATATATGCCACTTGTTCCTTCCTTTGGGTCTACACTCAACTTCCTTGCTTTGTTTTATGATCTTCTATAGTTCTCTACAGTTCTGGAAAGCCCCCAATTTTTGTAACTCATCGAAGATCAATAATACCTTGCTTAGGAAACCCATCCTATACCACACAGTCATCAGGCCAAGCCAGGGAAGTGGGTGTCTCATGTGCCAAGTGACAAGTCGTTTGGCCTCAGTTAGGATATACATACAGAGACAGAAGTTGTATCCTTAAGTCATCTCAAATGATGAAGTCTACGTAGATAGTGACTCACCTTCCCTGTTTATCATTGTATTTCTCAGAGCCCACCCAGGACAGCAATTTAGCATTACTATTGCTTTCTTTGTGGTAGAGATAAATGAATGAATGTGTGAAAATGGAAAGGTAGGGATCCAAAGACGGTAGTTGATGCTAAATCAGAGAAATGGAGGGATCAATAAGTACACTTGGATGAGTTCTGAAGATGACCACTGTGGTGGTTCATCTCGATTATCAACTTGATGGGATTTACAATCACCGTGGACACCAATATCTGTCAGATGAAATTCCTAAATTAGGTTATTTGGGGCATAAGACCCACCCTGAGTATGAGCAATATAATTCCAAGAACTTGAGTCCTGGACTAAATAAAAGGGAGAAAAGATGAGCTTTCTGACCATGGATTTTATCCCCCTCAAACTGTAAGACGAAATCATCCCTTTACTCCTTAAATTATCTTTTCTTGGTGTTTTGTGGCAACAATGAGAGAAGTAACTAATACAAACACAAAGTCTATAAGGTAAAAACAACAACAAACTCCATGTATGGTTCTATCAGAAGAAGTGGGCTAATTGAGATGTACCTCTCCATTCCTTTCGAGATTCAATGAAAAAACCTTTCATACCCTCCCAACTGTGGTGCAGCACCCCTAACCCAGTCTCTGTGGTAGCTTCAGTTTCTCTTAGCCCTCTCTGACTTTGGGTTTCTACTTCCTTAAAATTAGAAGGGCTGGTGAATTGCTTTCTGAAATGCTGCCCACATTCTCTAGCCTAAAACTACAGACAAGTTTTGCCTTTTGCCCAAACATTGTACCTGTGAGTTGTTTGTGTGGGTAGCACAAATGACCAACAATATGGGGGTGATGCTGTGAGCTCTCTATGGGCATGTGCTCCAGGATCTGTGCAAGCATACGCTTCCCCTCCCTGCATTATGAGACTAGTTTCAGTCCCTCAGACCTGTCCAGCTAGCCTGCCTTCCCACTTCAAAGGTGCTTTATTGTCTTTTCAGACACATAGCCATTTATTCTCCTACTTGGCACATTAACCCTCTACCTTCTTTCCTGTGTGTTTACAAACAATTGCTTCTGCCTGGAGTGCTCTTTCTAGAACATAAGGTTTAGCAGAAGTTTGGAAATTCAATTTCCCCCCTGTTCATCCAGAATTATTCTCCATAAGTAGATGGGAAAAGTCAAGATTTATTTCCCTGGCAATATCAATGATGATCTCATAACCATGTAGCCAAAGCAGACTTTCAAATGACATTTACTTGTGGTATTCTACAAACTTCTAGCGGGTGCGTACTAGGGGTTACTAAGTCATATGAATTGACAAGAGGCAGCTCCCTCCCTTTTCCTCCCTCCCTTGTCTTCCACCCTTCCTGGCTTAAAGGTTTCTCTCTTCTGTGTTATGCAGGACAACTTTATCTGGACCTTTCATATGAGCTTGTACTAGGAATATTATTTACAAATGCTCCCACCGTTGTTGAAATCTTAAGCTCTGCAGTAATGAGATAATTTCCTTTTTAGAAATTCTAGTCTACCCTGGTGTCTGACACAGATGATAATTTGAAATCAGTCAATCAAGCTATAGATAAATGAATGGACGTGGAGCTGTGGACCTCAGTGACCAGGGATTGCTGGGGGAGTCACTGGTACTCAATGTAAGCTCATAGCAGAATCAATAAATGCCTACTGATTTGTTAAAGACCTGTTATGTGCAAGACATAGAAGGAACCCTGGGACTGAGATCTTTTCATTATACCTCTAAGCCTCTCTAGCTTTTTGCCATGGAAACCCAACTTCGAGTTGACCCTCGTCCTATTTGTTTTTGTAGAAAGAGTGGGAGTGCCAGGTCGGAGAGTGAAATCAACAGGAAAACTCAGGGCTGTCATATCTCCATCTGGGGTTTTATACTGCCAATTCTCATTTTCTGAATGAGTTATTTCTGTGTACCTTCACAGCAGCCAGCACTGCAGTGCCTTGCATATATTATATGCTCAGTGGGTACTTGTCAACTGATTTTATACAAGCGACAGCATAACTGCACTATGAAAAAGACGAAGAGGCTGGGCTCTGAGAGTTAGGATTCTTTCTTTAAAAAAGAAAACAACACTGGAGTTAAGCTTAAAGTTCAAGTGGTCCTGCACCCTGCCCTACTCTATCTCTAAGCAGGCTGATCTGATAAGGTAGTGGAAGGGTGCTAGGACCTTTGCTCCCTCTCTGCAACTGAAAGCATTCTCAGCTTTCCAGTGGCCCCCACTGCCTGACTGGCTGAGGAGCTCTCCAGAGCAGAGATTTCCTCTTTTGTACTAGCAAAAGAAGATGCTGTCTAATTTGCGGATCCTGTTCAACAATGCAACTCTTAGAAAGGGTCACAATTCCGTGATTCGAAATTTCTGGTAAGTGACAGAGAATGGGATCTGGTCAGTATTGAACACTGAAATTATGTTGCGCAGGGGAGTGCACACAGTGCTTCTTTCTCCTGAGTAAATGTGGCACCGTAGTTAACAATTGCGTGACACATCTGTCTCTAATTCTAGCTGGGTTTTCATCTCTCCGTCATTCTGTAGTTGAATTATACCATGGTAACCAAGGCAAGTACAATGGACTAAATGTTCTTGACATCTTCCATTTGAGTACATTCTAAATGAGCTACTGGCTGAAGAAAACTAGTGGCAGTAATTTACAAGGGCTTTCAATTCTTGTTTGGTTTTTCTGGAAAATAGTATGTCACTCTAGGGTGTAGGGACCAATTCAGTTCTGAAAAGACAAAAAAAGCTTCAAATAGAAGTGACGTGAATACTTACAGAGCTGCTGCAAAAGAAGCTTAAGTACAGGGGCTACCAGTATCTACAGCTGTTTTTTTTTTTTTTTAACAAAGTAAAAATTTGAAATTCAACTCTGAAATTGTTGGTGGCCTGTACAGCAAAAGAGTCTGTTTCCAATGAATTCATTGCAAAAGCTTATCCACTAACCACTAAGAGCCACAGAACATATGGCTGAAGTTGGCATGCCATGCGCTAGTGGTGAAAGGGGAGGGGAGAGTAGTTAGCTGGTCAGCAAAGCCATTAGGTGCAGACCTGGTGGCTAGAAAGTTTCTAGAATAGTAGTGTGATGACAATCAGAATTTCCCCAGAGCCACTTTGCAGTCTAAACCTACCAGCAAAAAAATGTCCCAGGATAACTAAGGGGAGGTTCCAGCTGGCAGTTTTCTCTCACTAATAAGAAATGTATCTGTCAGCCAGGCAGTGGTGGTTGATGCATGTGGTTAATCCCAGCACTCAGGAGGCAGAGGCAGGTGGATCTCTTTGAGTTCAAGGCCAGCCTGGTCTACAGCGTGAGATCCAGGACAGCCAAGGCTACACAACACAGTGAAACCCTGTCTTGAAAAACAAACAAAAAAGAAATGTATCTGTGATGGTGGTCCTTGGGTTTCCTTGCTCTCAACTACCCGATAGATCTAGGTTCACTGGACTCCATCTTTAGCACCCCTTCTTTGGCATACGGCTCTCAGATGCAAGAATAATATTATACATGATATTGTAAATGAGTCCCTTGTTATCAGACCAGCTGAGAACTCAAGTCATCTCATTATGCATTCTCTTGTTTTATAGATAGATAGGATAAGTAGAGCTCAGAGAGATTGTGGTGTCTTATCAATTAGTACCAGAGTCAAATCATACAAATAAATCTTGAAAAGCACCTGGGAAAACCTGCCTCAGGTTTTTAACAAACTGTAGAAATAATTCCTGAAAGTATAGTCTCACCCTGGGGTTTTGGAATCTATAGAGCTGGCTTCCAGGCTTGGCAGCATTACTAATTGGCTGCATGACCTTGAGGAAGTCACTAAACTTTTCTGCTATGTACTTCACCTATAAAATGGATATGGGTATAATATATGCTCCATATTATAGGGAGGTTCAATCATTCATTCAACAAATGCGTATTGAATACTGATTTTGTTCCATTCGGTCTGCATTATGTTAGAGATGCAATGGTAGATAAGGTGTGCTGGCTACTTTTATGTTCACTTGACACAAGCTAGAGTCATCCATCTGAGAGGAGGGAACCTCAACTGAGAAACTGTCTCCACAAGATGGGGCTATAGGCAAGCCTGTAGGGCATTTTCTTAATTAGTGATTGATGCGGGGAGGACCCAGTCCATTATGAGTGGTGCCACCCCTGGGATGGTGGTCCTTGGTTCTATAAGAAAGTACGGTGAGCAAGCCATGTGAGTAAGCCAGTCAACAGCATCCCTCCATGGCCTCTGCACCTGCTTCTGCCTCCAGGTTCCTGCCCTGCGTGAGTTCTTGTCCTGACTTCCTTCAGCGATGAACAGTGCTATGGAAGCATAAGCTAAACAAATCCTCTCTTACTCAAGATGCTTTTGCCATGGCATTTCATCACAGCAATAGAAACCCTAACTAGGGCATAAGATACTTCATTCCAGTCACATGAAGTCACAGTCTAGTGATAATGGATGAGATAATTTGTGCAAAACCTGTAAAATAACAGATAAGTGCTCCTGTTTTTCACTCCGCCTCACTGGGTAATATCAGATAAAAGGGTGATTCAATTTTACTGTGTAGTTTTAAACAAAGAAAAATCACTGAATCAAAAATACTATGGTGAATAAATAACCAATACTTAGAACTTAGACGTACATTCTTTTTAGCAGATTATATGCTGCTTTAATTTTTATAATCCTAGCAGATTGAATTTTGTAAGTAAAATCTCTCCCAAATACTTGTCTTCTTTGACTAGTACTAATATTTTCTTATTCATATGTACTAGCCTCAGTACTAATATTCTCTTCTTGACATCTACAAAACAGATTGTATTTCTAAAAATCCTAGTCAGCCATTTTTCAAGCCAAATAGGATCTGGAGCAAAATCAGCTAAATTAGCTCAAATCTGTATTGGCTTTTTGTAAATACGAGAGTCATCTAGGTTTTTGAGAAACTGAATAGTATATGTCCTATTAAAAATAAGATAATGCTATGTGATGGTTAATCTCTTCAACGTGATTGGACTGAAGAGCATCTAGGATATTAGTGAAGCACAGCTCTAGGTGTGTCAGAGAGGATAACTCATCAGAAAAACTTGCCCATTCTCTCTGCTTTCTGACCACCAGAATGGAAGCTGCTCTTCTTTGACACATCTTTTCTAACACAATGAACTGAACTTCCTCAAAGTCTGAACAAAGTGATTTTCTCCTTTAAGTTGTTTGTATTGTCTATTTCATCACAATGACACAAAAGCTCTGAACACACACTGAGATGGTTTGCACAGGATATTCTCATCTAGTGTGTGTATTTGGCATTCCTACTGCATTATTTAGGCATACTACTTGCCATATAGATTAATTCCAAACTGCTAGTCTCTATCATGACCCTCAGACTTTGACAAGATGCCTGACAGCAGAGAAAAGCTCCCTATAAACACTTACATTTTTGCTTTGATTTTTGGCCTTCACCCAAATTTGACTTCTTTCTCTCTTTTCCATCTCTGGGGCGAAAGTGAAGGGTCCCTGTTACACAACCTACCATACAAATTTACCATTAGAGACTAACAGGAAATATGTGGTTAGGATTTTGGCAGTGCCACAGAACTGAGATTTAACAGAAGTGTATAGTCCCATACTGCAATGCACACAGTAAAACAACAGTTGAAGTGATGCTGAAACCACCCACCCAGACACCTGGATCAATCCTTTTCAGCCAATTAATTTTTTCTTTTCTTTTCTTTTCTTCCAAAATCAATAAGATCAGACACCAAGAATGGTGAAAACAGCAAATCATCAGGCATTCCATCTCATGCACAAAGCTGTGGAGCTTGGCTGGGTTTGGATAATAGTGTTCTATGATTTGTTGCCAGTTAGGAAAACCACTTATAGCTTTTAAAGAAACCACTAAAAATCTCTTTCTTTGTCAGAGAAGACCAATTTATAAGTGCACTTCAATTTCATCTTCCAAATAGAAATTTCTTTAGAGAATATCGAGCTAAGCCAGCCAATTCTGTGGAGGTTATGGATTGGAGCTGGAGGTGACTGGTTTCGGGGTATTTTATTCCAGACCTCCACAAGGACTCACATGACTCATTATGTTTCTTTCGTCCCACACATACATCCACCCATTTACACACAGACACTCAGATGAAGTGATCACAGACAGTGCATAGAGGAGAGAAAGGCATGAATAATCTTTGATTGTTTGTGTTTTAATGTCAAAATTAAAATGCCTTAAAGTGGTTTTCCTATTCTGACCTCAGAAAACCATGCAAGGCATGGGACCAAACTGGAATGGGGATAACAGGATCTCCTTAGGCCAACAATGGATTTTCCTCCATCTGCCATTTAGTAATTTAACTAAAGTAATGGAAGCCATATCTTTTCAGCACTCTCATGTTTTTAGTTAGGAAAAATGTTCAGGCTTTTAGGACTAGGTCCACACAAAGCTGGTGCTGGACTATATTCTACAGTTCTCAAAAATTACCACAAGTTTGCAATATTGATGCTCTAAAATGTTTTTAGAAATAGTCATTGAATTATTAACAATAATTTATAGCATGCATGTGTATATATCAACAGTAAGGAAGGTTTCAAATAATTTCATTAAAAATTATTATAACTGCTGGTAATAAAGTTTCTAAATTTAGAAAAAGACTTATGGTTATCTGTTCACATCAACGGAATCCATTAAAGAGTTTTGTGAAAATAAATCCCCTTGACTGCTTTTTAAGAAAGAAAGTGAATGGGATTGAAGTTGGCCATTGCAAATTCTTGTGTTTATTAACTCTATGGGTGTTGTGGAAGACAAAGACATGAAGAACCATTGGCATAATTCCCTGGTTCAGCTTTTCAGAAAAGAAATGGATGCCAGAGCTGGCAAATGACCTTCTCAAGGTCATAGTTTATTCCTATGCCTATGACTGCAATTCAACTACTTAAAAAAAGTAATTCTCCTACTTTGAAACTTTGATCCCTCCAAATTAGTGAGACTGGCCAACCTACAAAGGTCCAATTTCCTTTTTAAGATATAGCCAAAATATATCCTTAAATAAACAAAAAAAATAAGGAAATATACCTTAACTTTCACAATACTTCAAAGTTAAAGAAGCATGAAAATCTTAGCCTTGCAACCCATTGGCTCTCTCTAATGTCTCCAGAAGCTAAAGTCTTTAACAAATTCTCTATAGGGATCAGAGGAACATTTAACATTCAAGTTTTTCCTTCTCTTGAAAAGTCAGTTTCTAACTGAATACATTTTACTCAAATCAAGCAATTTCTCTTCCAACGAAATACAATTATTCCAGAGAACACATCCAAGTCCCTCCCCCCCAATTAATCCCTCAGAATTGGAAAATGCAGACTGTAGTGATGAAAGACTTTATTCTGCCAGTAGCCCATGTGCTTCCATTTTCTAGTTAGAAAGATATTTAGGTAAAGCTCATATGTGACTCTTTGCTGAGCTTCTTCGGATTTAGTGATTTGGGCTTAAGAAAGCTCTTCATTTATTTTTTTTCAAATGGTGTAATTTGAGGAACTAATTGTGCTTTTCTCAAAGGCTCTGGCTCTAATTAGATTGTGAATTGGTTTTTAAATCTTATTTTATTTTAGACTCATGTATATGAATCTAATATTGAGTAAAGCCCAACTACAGGTAATTAGCAGACATATCACCTTGATATCATTGATGGGAAATCTGTGCATAATTCTCATTGGCCCCAATGTTGTATTCTTTCTGTTATATGTGAGCTGAAGAATGATAATGTGGGGCTGTAGATGTAACTCATTGGCGGGGGGCTTTTCTAGCATGCACAAGGCCCTAGAAATCTCCAGTATTTCAATAAGATAAAAATCAAATCAAATATATTTCTAAAAAAAAAGGAGACTGATAAGAGTAGTTTGGTTCTGTTTTGAGAGGTGATTTCTTCTTTAATTTTAGTTTCTTGTATGCCTTAGTACAATAAGAGTGACTACTTCATGGGAAAAATGAAGAGGGGCTGGAGAGATGGCTCAGTGGTCAGGAGCCTGTACTGCTCTTGCACAAGATCTAAGTTTGGTTCTAACACAGACATCTGGCAGCTTACAAACACTTATAACTCCAGCCCCAGGGGGATCTAAGATCCTTAGCTCAAGCAGGAACCTACACTTCCATGTACATACCTCTCCACCACCCACATAAACAAAAATTAAATAAATCTCTTTTTTTTAAAGAGTGATTTGTGCCTTGGTTTTGGTTCTCCTGACCTAGAGCAGGCTGTGTCTGATTGGATTTGGGACTTAGTAACTTTCTGCCAGCACCTTTACCCGGCTAATTCGAATGTGGGTTTATCATCCCAAACAGGACAATGTTTAACAAGGACCAGGAAAAAAAGAGGCTTGTGTCTGAGTTGTCAATGTGGCCCAATTGTGGAGCTCTTATACTTTTCTCTAATTTTTATTAGCTTAGGAAAGAGGTGTGGCAATTTCATTTTGTAGCCAAGGCAAGTTCTATGAGTTGATAATAAACAGGATAGGAATTAAACTAAGACCATTGTGTTTGCTTTCCTTTTAATGATAAATTTTCCTGGTTAGTTCTTGATAGCTATGAAAAACAACGTTTTCCCAAGCGAACATTTCCTGCCCCACCTTCTGGATAGAATTCAAAAAGGGAATGACTACTCTAATGAACTTCAATGGTATAAACAGTATGACTCCCTTCATCAGTTGAGGTACATTTAATCTTAATCTTTTTTTCTAGTCAGTAAGTCAATCCTTCACATACTATGTCTCAAAATGTAGCATATCTATTTATCTACACTTTTTGGCACCGAGAATCATGGCAACTTATTCTGTCCAAAAGAGGCTTGTGGGTCACTATTACTGTGCTTAAAATTCCTCTATCTTCATGCTGTGGGCACACATTGATCCCATCTGTTTTTCCCATCAGGTTTTTTTGGTCTGGGCACCTGACTTAAAGAGATATGCTGAGGATGTAGTCTCATTTCTGAATACATGCCCATTCATTGTTCTCAGTAGATCAAATCCTGTCATAGAGTAGCTGAGTCCTAGTGGAGTTTCAGCTTTATCAATATCCTAGGTCACAATTAATTATTTTCCATGCCTCACAAGTCTTTGAGTTGATTCCACATGAAACTGTAGAATAAGCAACTGGATACAGGATTGTTGATTGTGCCTCTGTTTCAAAGGCACTAATTATACAGCCAGAGCAACTTAATGAAGAATAATTTAGTGACATAAATGCAGAAAATGGTTGTAAAGAAAGTACAAAGTTGTCTGTGAGGAAGTGATACTGACTATGTACTTGATATTAAAGAATTCTGAGTGATAATATGCAACATTGAAGGTGCAAAGGATAAACCAACCTGAAGATGGGATACGGCAATTCACCAAGGACTAGAAGAGAGCTTTGCTCAGGTTGGGAAGATAGATAATAAAAAATAATCAAGCACTGTGAAAACTGCACTTGATAGATTTTACAAAGGAACAAAGCATTGCAAGTTTCACTATTTCTTTCAAAATTGCAGTATACTAAAGATATATCTGCTGTGATGCTTTTGTGCTTATAGTGGAAAATATGAGAGCTTTTAATGCTTTGGTGATGATTTCTTAGAAGTAACAGAATAATAGTGATTTTCCCACTAATTATTAAGGTTGGTTTGTCTTCTTTCAAATTTAATGGTTATTTATAATCTGACACTACCATGCCGAGACAGAAAACACCTTTGCTTGTTTTCTAAAGCAAGCTTTGGAGGATCTTACACTATGTAAATCAAGCCAGCCACAGATGGACAACTACTACATAATTTCACATACATATCACATGTAAAATAGTCCAGCTTAGAGAATCAGAGACTGCAGCAGTGGGCATGGGGCTGGAGAATGAGGCAGATGAATATAAAGGTTTAGTTATGCTATACAAACAAGTCCTGAAAGCTCTGGATGGTGCAGTGGTTGCAGTTACTATGATGGTATATCCCACTTCAACATTTGTGAAGAGACTAAATTTCCTTACTGCAGAACAAAGCTCAAAAGGACACAGGGAACCTTCAGTCGGGAAAAGATATCTGCTAATGGTTGTTGCTCGTACAATCTCTGGGTGATTACAGTCAGGGCAACATTATCAGCTTATGCTGTGGAAAATCTAGCTTGTGTCATAAAGAGAGTCTTGTGTCCCTCACACTTCACAAGAAGAATTAATAGTTTCTGCTGTATATAAACTTACAAATTAAAGGCTTTGACCGAAAGATAGTCAAACATGATGTTTGCCTGCCACTTGTACCTTTGTGCTCAAATATTCTGTCAGTGGAGAAATAGCAATATCAGCATCTTACAATGAATCTCAATGGTAGGACACTGACCCTAAGCCTTAACATGAGATTTTAAATATACAAGAACAAATATGAGGAAGACCTGGAGACCCTATACCTCCTCCAACCTGTCTTTTTAAGAAGACGGATAGTAAGATCTAGAAGTTAGAAGTTTTGAATCACTAAAAGGCATTGGTCTTCCTTTCTGTTTCCTTTCATAGAAATCAGGAGGAAAATTTAAGGTCTTTGAAACAGAATTTGTCCTTTTCATTTCCAATTCTATTTCATGAAACTCAACCAGAACAATACAAATCTAAAGTCTATGGTTATTGTTATTATGATGATGCCCCCAGAGGCTCGAAGAGGGTGCTGGATCCCCTGGAGCTGGAGTTGTAAATGTTTCTGAGGCACCATGTTGGTGCTACGGATCTAATCCAGTCTTCTGGAAGATCAGTTGGCACTCTTAACTGCTCAGCTACCACTCCAGCCCACTCTATGGCTTTGTTGTTGTTTGTTTGTTTAATGAAACTGTGAATCATGTGAGTGCTCAGGAGTTGGAAAATGTATACCAAAATCCTTCAGAGGATGGTAGTAAGAGTGAGGGCAGTGAATCCTTCAAGGACACAGGCTTGGAACTCCACCTTTTGTGTATTCCAAAAGTAACCAGAAGACGGAGCTTGAACATCAGGCCAAAAGTAAAGCCTTAAAATGAGCCCATGAGTTTGTTTTCCTGTTGTTGGTAGATATGAATCCAACAGCTATAATGGCATTTCCCATATTCCCTGAAACACAGGGCGTGGAGTTTTCCTTTAAAAATATTTTTAAAATATTTTAAAATTCCTTTAAAAATATTTTTCCTTTAAAAATAATGTTGGAGGAAGTCTCAGGCCATATAATGGTAATGTGTTATCATAAAACGTGAAGTCAAAAAAGTTTGTCATCTATAATTGTACATTGCTTAGATTACATTCCAGGAGAAAATGTATTTTCAAAACTGCTCTAAATGTGAAGTGATAAAGATTAAGCTGCCACACCTCTATTCAAGACAGATTTAGAAAACCTATTTTATAGAGCTCCATATGAAAGCTGCAGTTGACCTTGAAAATGCATAAATATTAGTCAAAGCCTTACTTCTCAACAGCATCAGTGCTTATATGCCATGTGTTTGTTAATATTATCATTAATATTATCAGAACCAAATGCATAACCAAATTTATTATGTGAACTCTAATTTTCTATATAAATATTATGACTTAAAGTTATCCAGTGAATGACTTACTAGCATGGAGATATTGTACACAGTTTTATATACTTTTAACTAGGACTCCAGTAGAAGGAAGGAAGTAACACTCTGTTCTAGAAACTTCTTAGTTAACAAAATGTTTTGTATATTTAAAAATTATTTTTAAGCATTTTATTCTTATTTTTATATTTACTTTTAATTTTTATTATGCTTTGTTATATATAATATGTTATTATCCTAACTCATATTATAAATAAGTATATGTTATAGATTTATGTTCAAAATTTTTATGAATATCTTTTTTTTTTTGGTTTTTNGAGACAGGGTTTCTCTGTGTAGATTTGCGCCTTTCCTAGAACTCACTTGGTAGCCCAGGCTGGCCTCGAACTCACAGAGATCCGCCTGCCTCTGCCTCCCGAGTGCTGGGATTAAAGGCGTGCGCCACCACCGCCCGGCCTTTTATGAATATCTTTAAATTTTATGTGCATATGTGTGTGCCTGAGTGTATGTATGTGCACCACGTACATGCAAAAAGCCTGCAGAAGAGGACATCAGATTCCCTGGAACTGGAGTTACAGCATTGTGAGCGACCATATCTGTGCTCGGAACAAAACCAGAGTCCTCTACAAGAACATTATTAACCACTCAGCCATCTCTCCAGCCCCATGTTGAAAGTTAGCTAGAAATTTGGAGACCACTGTTTGAAAGAAATTCCCATTTGTAGAGTCTATTATTTGTGTATTTTGTAAAGTTGAAGAGTCTTACATCTATGAAATAGGAGTGCGGACCAAAATTTTGTTCCACATACATAAACTGAAAAGATGAGTTTCTTTCTATGTGTAGTGAATTATATCATTAGTATCCCATATTAATACAGCCAACTAACTAGCCAACCCACCCACAAACTCTCAATCCTGGTGAAATTACTCTTCTTTATCAATTCAAAACTCTGAAATGTATAGTTCCTATCAGGTGTTCTGAAAATAAAATGTACTCACTTATTGAACTGTAGATGAACAAGTTAACTCTGCTAGAAAGTTATTTAGTGAACTTTGCCCAGGTTATCAGACATCATTAAGTGGAATCAACAATTTGAGTGATTTGTGATTTTCATGCCTATGACCATGTCACTACTGCAAAAAGGTATACATAAATTGCAACAGTATACCTAAATTCTTTCCTTATGATAGAATCCAAGCATAAGCATTTTGTGACAGTATGTTCCTAGTATAAATTAATGTTTAATAGATATGGTAAATCAATTTCCCACAGTTTATCATTCTTTCTAATTACTATTTACCTCCTATTGTGACAGACATCAGTTATTATTAAATACAGGTAACACTGGGAATAATTAAATAAAAGCTGCCATTTTTTACAGTGATTACCTCAAATAACAGGAATCAACACAATGCAACAGAATGCTAAACTAGGTATATTTCTGTCTTAGTTTGTCCTCAATCCAAGCCAAGTACTAACTTTGCTCTCACTGGATCAGAGTGAGTAGGCAGAGTCCCAAAAACAGACTTGCAAAGCAGACAGACAAGAATCTGTTTTATAACATACATCATCGCTAACATAATATAAAATGGGTTATAGAAACTAAGCCAGGGGGTGGAGATTAACATTGGATTTTTTTAAAAAAAATATGGTAGTTTAGCCATCTTGACAGACATCAGTCGCAAAAGCCAAGATAAGGAAACAACCTAAGTGTTCATCAACAGATGAATGCATTAAGATGTGTAGCATATATACACACACTGAGATATCATTTGTTCTGTAAATATCCAAGAAATTCTGGCATTTGGAACACAGGCCAACCTAGAGTACTATATAGTAAGTGAAATAAACCATGAACAGGAGAGACATATACCTCAAGATCTCACTTGTATGTGGAGTGTAAAAAAGTTTAACTCAGCTGAGCAGTGGTGGCGCACACCTTTAATCCCAGAATTTGGGAGGCAGAGGCAGGAGGATGTCTGTGAGTTTGAGGCCAGCCTGTTCTACAGAGCAGGTTAATTCTAGGACAGCCAAGGCTACCCATAGAAACCCTGTCTTGAAAAACAAAACAATAAGTTGAACTCAGAAATTGAGAGTAGAACAGTGGTTCTCAAGGGATGAAGGTGAGAATAGTAGAAGAAGAAATGAGAGATGTTAATCAAAGGGTACAAAATTAGTTAGGCAGGAAGAATAAGTCCTGGAAA
>LZPO01089909.1:705321-721378 GCA_001675575.1 Neotoma lepida
GAGAGAGAGAGAGAGAGAGAGAGAGAGAGAGAGAGAGAGAGTAAAGTAAGAGGTACTGACTAGTTCACTGTCTTGATGGCAGATTAAAAGAGGACTCTGTAATAGAATGTAGTAGATGATCTTACTCTTGTCAGGTCAGGCAATATGGAGCACTTCCCATGAGACAGGATGGAATAAGAAAAAGAACTGGTAGCATGGCATTGTTTCTGATCATAACAAGATGTTCTGGAGAGGTGTAAAGATCTCATTGGGGTGGTGATGGCTGGATAAACATAAAACCATTAATACCTGAGGAAATATTTTTATTCACATCAAAAACTGTTCTGGTAGAGTCTCTCTAGAAGACTTCCATAAATACAACACAAACAGTTGCCCTCAAGCACCTATGCCAATATGAGAAAACTAGAACATAGCTAGATTTGCTCTCCTGTTGACCTCATATTTAGGGACTGAAGGCAAGGAAATAGAGCAGCCAGGTTCTCACTTGTCTTCCCACAATAAAGGAGACCAATCTTAATCAGACATAAGCTGAAGGCAAAAGGTGTCAACGTGCAGCAAATTTCCCAAACTAAAAAAAATGCTTCATTGTTATATTATTGTTGTTTATTATTTTACTGTCATTCTTTTTCTGGTGAAAAAATAACCAGAGAACTTTAAAAATTCTTTCTGCATTATACTAAAAAAGCTACAGAGCTGACTATGTTTTCTCCTAGTAACAAAAGGAATACAATTCTTCACAAAGAGATCTGAAAAGAGTAAACAACACAATTTTCTGTTGTGCATTATAAATCTTGCTTGCACAGATTTCAATAAGAGTAGGTAATTTACCTAGTGCATATTATGTTGAGCACTGGTTTACAAGACCTAAATAGTTTCATTTTCACAACGACACTATAGAACTATTACACTCATTTTGTTGTTGAGAAACATCTGCAGAGAGAGGTTGGGTAACTTGCCTGAAGTTGTATAATTTAATAAATGGCAAAGCTGCCCATCCAGCTAATTCAAGTATGTCAGAATTCAATTTCTTTCCACAAATTCTTTTTTTCTCTCAAACATAACAATTACTGGATATATAAAATTGAAACCACAGCCATATCAATTTTATTAATACTTTGCAGAGAGACATGCTATACCATGTGATTTACTATGTTTGATTTCAAGAATCGGCCAGTGGACCACCCCACAGCATTGTTTTCTTGAATACATATTGTCCTCTTCTGATTTTCCCTTCTTTTGTAGGTGTGGGAAGCCACTCCAGAGCCAAGTACAGCTGAAAGGCCGTGACCTCCTCACCCTGAAGAACTTCACCGGAGAGGAGATTCAGTACATGCTATGGCTATCTGCAGATCTGAAATTCCGCATAAAGCACAAAGGGGAAGTATGTGACATTTCTTCTTTCTTCTCTTCCATCACAAACCAATAGCCCTTTTGGAAGCAGCTTTCCTAAGGCAGAGGGAAACAAAGTGCATTAAAATTCCTGAATGTTAGCTAAGCAATGAAACCTCACAGGCAAGGTAATTGATTAGCACCGAGTGTACAGGCATGTAAAGAAGCATGAAAAGCAGTTATTCTATGACAAGTCCTTGCACTTTTTCCCCGGGTGCTTAACTATGGGCATTGTTCCGCATTTTGAACAATTTATGTTTCAAAATGCTTAATGCAGTAAAAGCAGATTTGTATTATGAATTTGTTCAAAAGCTCTTTGTTTGTTTGTTTATGAAACTGGGTCTCACTCTGTAGCTTTGGCTGACCTGGAACTCACTGTGTAAACCAGACTGGCCTCATACTCACAGAGATCCACCTGCTTCTGCATCCCCAGTGCTGGGATGTGTCACTTTGCCTGGCTCAAAAGCATTTTTAAATAATATTTGGTTTCAGGCTGAGGAAATTTGATATGATTCTGGGTTTCTTATCTAGTTGGCTAGCTCTCCAAGCTCTGAAGAGGTCAGATGATGCTCCAACTTCTATGTGCTGATGTTCTTGTAGAACACCTGAAATAGGGGGAATGTCCTACTTAGGTTGCAGACCTTTGCCTTTTCATGCTTTGCTGACTGAAGACGAGAAGACCAGAACACATCCTAACAGGAAGTCTAATAACACAAGAGGAAGGAGGAAGAGCTCCACCTAATACTCAAACTCCCAGAGTGTTTTCAAATGACTTCCAGGAACAAAGCCTTTATGTTCTCTCATGAGGGAGGCTGACAAATATGAAGCTGAAAAACTGAAGCTCATCAGTGTCCTAATTAGGACTCTTAGTGTCCCATGTTATGACAGAGTAGGATTTTACTAGGTGAGAAAGTCTCTGAATCAAACATCTTCAGCACCACTGAGAATTGAATGGGATTGCAATAGAGTTCAGTAAGATGACGGCTTCAGTGTAAAATATTATGCTTTGGATAAGCTCCCAAATTGAACCTACTAATCAATATTTTCCAGACATAGCGACATTCATCTGGAACCCTAGGCCTTGAAAGATGGAAATAAGAGAATCAGGAATTCAAAGCCTGCCTCTGCTACACAACAAGTTGAAGGCTGTATCCAAAAATAGTCTTAATTCCTAATTTAATGCTAATAAGCTGTGTTTATTGAATGTGAAACACCTTTAAATTCAGTTTTTAAATAATATTGTGACCATTTATTTAGCAGTAGTAATTAATTGATCTGTATTTTTATTAGCATTTTTAATACAATCCTTGATATTGGATAAGAAGTATACCTTGCATTTTAATTGTAGTTTTTGTCCTTGGTTTTCAGTATTTGCCTTTGTTGCAAGGGAAATCCTTAGGAATGATTTTTGAGAAAAGAAGCACTAGAACAAGACTGTCCACAGAAACAGGTGAGTCCACTGACGAGATCACACTTGTGTTGAAGAGCTAGCTGGAGGATGGGCACTTGGAAGGCTTAAGTCCCTGGGGAGTTTTTTCTGTTTCCTTAGCAACCACAGAAAGCAAGTGTTTCACTGGGGGCAGCAGTGCAGGGGTGTCCTTCAATCCTTGTAAAAGCTATAGACAGAAAGATCAGCTTCATCTGTAGGAAGCCTGTGAAAAGTTCACTAGGAACTTCAAATATTGCTTCACGTTTATGGCAAAATGTAAGTAGGCACAAACCCCAAGACCCTAAACTCATGTGAGAAATGTGTCTATTTTTACTCATGAACATTTTCTTCTTTGCCAGTTCTATTAGATAGTGGGAACTTAACTTCTTCTGCATTAGGCAGTCCTTATTTGTCTCAGGGTTTATGTTGTGAATATCAGGTTTCCTTTACCTGTCTTGAGTTATACCTAAGCCCTGGTAGATATTTGAATGTCTAGATAGCTAGGGATCAACTAGTGTGCTTGGTCATCAGGGCACTATCATCTCGTGTTTACACTGGGGCCTCCTGGGACTTTTGTACCTCTATTGGCTGTGCAGTTTGCTACAGGGTTTGTCTCACTCTGGTTACAAGACCTTATTAAGATTCTCTTGTTTTAGCTCCTGATAGTGCTCCTCACTTCCCTGGAACAGAGATACCATAAGGCCATGTTTACCTGATTGTTCCTTTCTCAAAGACAGTGCAAGGGAACTCTAGAACATTTACTGCCTCTGGGTGTTCTGTCTTAAAGGCAGAAAGCGGATGCTCTCAGCACTGGAGTTCCTCAAAGGCAGATAAGGGTTTTATGTTTTCCCCGTTCCTTGGAATGCATGCTCAGTGACAAAGGTCTGCCTCTTTCTATTACTGTTACCTCTTCTCTTGTGCTCTCCTTGTTTCCCTTCCAAGCTCCTGTACTAGAGGTCATGTGAGGAAAAGACTAGCTAGAAGCAAACCTACTCCGACTTCCAAATCTAGTACTACTGTCTGTGCCTAGACTCCGGGCAGTCAAAACTCAAGTTGTTTTCATTTTTCTAAAGCTATTAACTCCGCAATGAGTTTCAAAAAGTCTATCTTGAAACTTACAAGCCACAAATTACCTCTTTTCTTTTTCTCTGTATTTTTCCTTTATCAGACCTCCATTCATTCAATAACGACCCAAATGAGCAATCATGGTTGAGAAGGAAGTACCACAAGAACAGTGACTGATTCTTTAGTCCTCAAATGCCTTACCCTACCTTACAAGCATCAGTAAGCACTTTGTCAGGCTTCGATGTGAGCTGCTACTCTATTACATGTGATTTGGCCTCCCAGTGATTAATAATGAAGTTCATCAAATAGATAGCCCCCTCCCAAAGAATTCCACAAGGATGAAGTGACCTCTAAGTTCACTCAGCAAAAATAGCACCAAGATTCAGATGTCAAGACCACTTTTCTTATTAAAATACTTCCATTGCCCCTTGAGAGAAGGGAACGGGAAGAGGGAAATATGTAAGACGTCACCTAATCTTAGAAGTCACAGGAAGGAAATAGATGGTTCCATTTTTCTCTTTAAACCTGGCTCCTGTAAGACATTTCTTTGGCATCTGAGCGATAGTGGGGAGAAATGAATAAACCTGCCAGTCATTCTCAAACTCTCTTTCCTTCCAACACTGCTCTTCTAGGAATCTGGCAAAACTTTATTTTATCTTTTTAAAAATTTTACCATTAGTACTTTAAGAGAGATAGTCTTTTTCTGAGCCACCAAAAGAATTAGTATATGAAAACTTTTCAATTTTTAATTTTTTAAGTGAATATATTTTGGTTGTTCTACAATTTTCTCTGTTTAAATATTATACTTGATATTGAAATATCCCTGAATAGTTTTCTCCATAATGAGGTATTAAAGCTATCATTAAGGGCAAGAGTGAAACTATAACACAGTTTTGGATAATGACTCTGTGACAAATGTCCCATATTAATTATGTGGATCACCTCACTTCATCCTCATGACAATGCTCTGAAAGTAAGATGGAGGAGAGCAGGTTGAACTAGGTTCAGGAAATGGTCCAAGTCCATATAGCTAACATGTGGCAGACATGTGATTGAATGCAATTACTAAGTTTATTTTGAAAAACATCTAGTTTAATTGAAGCATGAGATGGTCACATTTTATTCTAGGGAAATTGTTCCCGCAAATGGCACTAAGCATTTTGTTAGGTGACAACTGCCTCGAAAGAAGTGCTCTAAAACCTGTACAAAATTGCAAACTCTGTCAACAAATGCATGGGGACAGGAATATTTGGCCTTTAAAATTTATGGTTCACAGAGTATTTGTCGTTATCCTCAGTAAATCCCTATGGGTCTAATTGGATATGGCATGCTGCCAACCAAACTCAGTAAGAAATGAGTCAGAGTGAGAAGCTGCTTTAAATGCTTGCAGAAATGACAAAGTCATGGCAAAGCAGGTCTGCTGTGTAAATGTCCATCATTGGGGAATAGACTCCACGCTCTTCTTTGAGCACTTTGTCACAGTACTGCATCCCACCTCTGTATGCGCATATTAACGTTGCCCTTTGGTGTACTTTTTCAACAGACACAACATAGCTCCTTGGTATTTGTAATGAAAATCAATTGGATCTCATTGTCCATTACTGCCACAGAATTGTACGATTCTCCTGGGATGAGGTGATTCTTACAGTATAGTCCTTAAGGATTCCATCTTAAACCTGAGATTCAGGGATCCAGCAACATTTCTACTTATTTCAGGAAATAGAACATGATTATCCACCCATACTAACTGTTTATGAAACATGTATATTAAAGTCTAACACACTTGCAGGAAAGTGTACAGATCATGAAGTATATGATAATTCAATGGATTCTTAAAGTAAATACACAATTGTAACAAATACCCAAGAAAGCAGAATGTTAATAGGACTCAGAAGCCCTTTACATCCACCCTGTTTTTCCTTCAAGCTGCTACTCATCCATCCAAGGGTAACCATTATCTAGGTTTCTACTACCACAGATTAGCTGTGCCTGTTTTCAACCTTTATATTAAAGGAGCCATTCAGCGTGTGCTCTTTTGTGTCTGGCTTCTTGGCTCTGCCTTATGTTTGTAAGACAATGTCCATCTCTCGGTGTGTAGTTTTAGACCATTTGTTCTGCATCCCTCAGTGTATGGCTCCTTGGCAAACCAGGCAATTCTCCTGTGTATCTACTGGCAATTGTATTCTTTTATTGCAAATTAATTGAGATGATAGACAGATACATTTTTTTTAATCTTAGTAAATGCAGCATCTGAGAGAAAAACACACAGGGAATTTCAAGTGATGGTTCTTCCCATTATTTAACATGAGCATGTCACTTCAAGGTGAAATTGAAGTTGGTATTGTAGCAGCTGTTTCAAATTCATCGTCTTTACAAAGATACAAATAATACAAAAATTGAGATTCTAGTCTGAAGCTATGACAGCAGAGAGGTTAATGACTACCAGAAAGAGGCATCAGATCCCTCCTATTTCTACTGAATGGATTCTACTTATACCATTTGTTCTAAAGCCCACAGGGATATGTAAAGAAAATAAAGAGAAGCATAAGATTTTATTTTCTCAAACAGAAATTGAAAAATTAACAAGAGAAAAACCATTGAATGAAAATATCTAGTATGACAGCAGAAACAAATGTAAGAGGTAAAAGGATTTGTCTGAATGAAGGGTGAGAGAGAGACCCATCCTTCTGTCCTCTCCTCTGCCATGGCTCCTCTTAGTGCTTTTCAAATCCTCTAACACCCCTTGAATACAGCATCATCACCTAGGCCTGATAAATTAGCAAACAGTTTACTGGAGCCTTTGGATTGGGGTCTGAGTTTCTTTTTGACCAGTGAAAAAGAGAAACCCCCTCTCAGAAGCAGCAACTGACCCTGCTAGTTTTGTGTCAAGCTTGACACAATCTAGAGTCATTTGGGAAAGGGGATTCTCAATTGAGAAAATATCTCCATAAGATTTGCCTGTAAGCAAGTCTATAGGGCATTTTCTTGACTGATGATTGATGTGGGAGGGCCCAGCCCAATGAGAGAATATAGCACCCTGGGCTGGCAGTCCTGGGTGCTATTTAAGAAAGCTGGCTGAGCAAGCCATGGCAAGCAAGCCAGTAAGCAGTGTCCCCTTGTCCTCTCTGCATCAGCTCCTGCCTTCAGGTTCTTACCCTGTTTGAGTTCCTGCCCTGACTTCCCTCAGTGATGGAGTGTGACCTGAGAGTTCTAAGCTGAAATAAACCCTTTCTCCCAAGTTGTTGATTGTTATTGTTTTATCACAATAAACAATAGAAACCTTAACTAAGACAGACCCCACACATTTGCTCTTTCTCATGAGCTGCTGAAGTCTAGATTCTTGCTTAAAAACATTTCCAGTGACCCTTCTTCTGACTTTTACCACCCACATTCATGCTGGATGGGAATCTACTTTGTGGCACAATGAGGGAAGTGTAAGGAAATCAGTTAGCCCCAAGTTGCTGCAGCAGAATAACTTCTACCTGATGCTATATAACTTGGATCAGACATGACAAGCAATCTTAACCTTTCTTTTATTCTGTGTAGATGTGTGTTTTCATATGTACTCAGGTGTCTGTCTGTGAATGAGTGCATATGTGTGTCTATGTAATTGTGTAGGACACAGGACAATCTTGGGTGTCATTCCTCACCCACTATCCACCTTCTATTTGTTTATTTTTATGAATTCAAGCATCTCATTGACCTGGACCTCACCAAAAAGGCTAGGCTGATTGACCAGTGAACCCTGAGGATCTGCCTGTCTTTACTTGCCCAGCACTGGGATTATGAACACATACCACCATGTCCAGTTTTTTATTTTTACATGGTTCTGGGCATCGAATTGAGATCTCCATGTACCAAATGAGCTATCCTTTATGTGTCATTGAATTTTCTTTGCCCTCTTTCTTCAGAGTCACAACCCTCAGTAGTGCTTATCATTTTGCCTGACATATGATAGAAGTGCAGAAAAAATATTTTCTTGATGAATATGCAGTATTCAAATTTGTTTGGGTAACTTTGCATGTTTACATACAAATGTAGTGTTCAGGAATGATTATCATTTATAATCATCACTGAACTTCAATAATTGACTTCACGGATAAGAAGTTTCTGTTCTTTCCGTCAACACTATGGAGATGTTTGATGGAGATGAAAAGAGTGAAGGCTTATCGGTTTGGGAAATGGGTCCTCTCTCCAGAGTCAATGCCCTTCCTTCCTTCATTTATACATTCAACAAGCATTCCTGATATACTTACTATTTGGCAGTCCTTATATTAAATGTTTGTGACTCACTCAACAGTAAACAAAACATAAGGAACCCCCTTCTTTTATGGAACTTGCTTTCTAGTGGGTATAGAGATAATAAAAAATAGATATAATAAATAAGCAAATTATAGAGTATGTTGAATGAAAATACACACTTTCAGCACAGAGAATGGCTCTAATGACAAAGCAGAAAGGTTTGCACCATTATTGGAATTTGTGCTTTTACCCTGAATGAAATAGAAGGTCACCTGAGAGTTTTGGGGAAAGGTGGACATAATCTAAGTTGCATTTTATAAGGTTACACTGACTACTCTGTTGAAAATAGGCTATGGGTGTAAGGGGTTTGGAAACAAGACAAAAGCAGTGAAATATATCACTGTGACAGGAGCTGGAGAGAGAGGAAGGCTAGACCCAGTGTGATAGTAATGAGCAAGCTAGGAGGGACAGAGTCTAAATATGTTCTGAAAGGAGATCCAAAGATTAAATTTACGTGGAAACAGATGTCAAGGATGACTTCTAGATTTCTGCCTGAGCAATTATGAAAGCTGCAGGTGGAACAGGTTGAAAGAAAGTGATCAGACATTCATTGTTGCTTGTATTGAGTTTGAGATGTCTGTTAGACATACAAAGAAAGATGTTGAAAAAGCACTTGAATGTGAGTCTGGAATTTAAGAGTAAGACCTGGAAAGAGATGTTTAAGGGTCATCAGCATAGAGATAGTATTAGAAGCCATAGAACTTGATCCAGTGGAGTTAGATTGAGAGAGGGGGACCAAGAACCAACCCTGGAATGCTCCAATGTTTAGAAGTCAAGGAAAATAGTAGAAACCAGAAATCAAGACCAAGAAGGAATAATTGCCAAGTTGGATATAAAAGCAAGAAGGTGTGGTATCTTGGAGTTTGTATAAAGGACGATTATTAAGGGGAGACTGGTGTTCCACTTTGTTAAAGAGATTGAGAAGAAAGAGGGGCAAAAAGATGGAAGAACGTGGAGGCCATGTTGATGTTGATGGGAGGAGTTTTGCTGCAGTGATGGCTAGCAAAGCTTTCCCGAGCTAGACTTGATGGAAATGAGGAGAGAGAGAGAGAGAGAGAGAGAGAGAGACTGATTAGAGGGGAGCAAAGAATTAAAGTGATACTTGAAAGTGAACACAGTGCCAAGAAAAATGTTTTTATTAATTATTGAACATAATTCTTGATGACTATGACATAGGAGATAAAGAATTGATTATGTTCATGAACAGTCAAAAGGGGTTGACTTCTAGTATATAAATGGGAGCATGGGACAAAGATGACACATGAATTGTTAAGCATTTGAGTAAAGATCTAAAGAACATTGGTGAACTGGGCATGTTAAAACAGTAGAAAGAGACATGGGAACATGAGAGATGAGAAATTCATCTATGCTTAATGGGAAATAAAGCAGAATATATGGATACAGATGTAGGTAAGCCGGGTGTGGCTAAGGAACCCGGAAGTCCCCTGATAGCTGTAATATGCTCATTGAGGTAAGAAATAGGCCCAGCAATTTAATGCTGCTGCTATCTTCAAAATATGTATATATCAACCATACAACCACTTTCTTACTACTTCAGCTGCTGTCATTTTGGTTCTGAACTTTCATCCAAATTTTACAAATGTCTCTCCTTATTGGTCTCCTTGATTCTGCCTCATTATTTATATATTTCATTAAAACTAAAGACTAAATAGTCTTACTCGTCTGCTCCAATCTTCAATAGATTTCCATTATCCTCAGACAAAAATCAACTCTTGCCTTTTATTCCAATCTTCCATTTGCAGCCTCCCTCTGCTCCTCACACATGCTGTATTTTTCACACCCACCTTCTTGCTATCTCCTGAATCCACCAGTTGTGACCCTTGCATAAGACAAATAACTAGTCTTCCCCCATCTTATGTTTCTCATGGTCTACACTCACATATTCCTCAACCTTCACTCAAATATCTCTTCAGTAGCCATGACACTTAAAATGGCAACTTCTGTCTTATATTTTCTGTTGCCCTTTCTTACTCAAATTTTATAACACTTCTCAGCATCTAATATCTAATATATATGATGTTAGTCACTCACTTTATAATCAGTATTTCACCACTAGTTACAGGAAAGCAAAGAGTTATGTATTATAAAATTCACGCAGTAGTATCTACTAGACTGTTGTTCAGAGGAAAATCAATTGAAAAAGGTGTATAAAGAACCAGTAAGTGCTCTTGATTTGTATTGTAAGGTTCAGCACACACTAGATTCTAGTAAAACGACAAACATAGTAACAGAAATAATTATTATTGTAGCTTATGATGTTTATTTTTATAATAGAAGTTTTCAAGTAAATACAAAAGTACAAAGATTAGCATAAAGAAAACACAATACCCCTTATATCAATCTAACAATTGCTAGCATATTGTCTGCCTTAGTTTGTCTATTTCTTCTCATTGCTAAAGTATTTTTAATGTAAATTAAAACTATGACATTTTATCCCTCAAGCCTTCCTTTACATTGTTTAAAATATACAGAATATTTTCCTCAGTGACTGCAATGTCATTAACAAAATGATTCCTTAATAACATTTAATAACAGTCTGTCTTGGTTTGGGTTTCTACTAATGTATAAATACTATGTCCAAAAACATCTTGGGGAAGAAATGGCTTATTTCATATGAATTATCATTCTCAGGTCACAGTCCATCATGAAGGGAAGTAAGGACAGGCAGGAACCTGGAGGCAGGAACTGAAGCAGAGGCTGTAGAGAAATGCTGCTTACTGGCTTGTTCCTAAGGCTTGCTCAGCCTGCTTTCTTATGGAACCCAGGACCTCATGCCCAGGGATGGCACCACACACAATGGGCTGCGCCCTCCTCCATCAATCCCTAATTAAGAAAATACCCTACAGGCCTGCCTACAACCCAATCTTATGGAGGCATTTTCTCAACCGAAGTTCCTTCTTCCCAGATGACCTTGGCTTGTGTCAAGTTGATTTAAAAAAAATCTAGCCAAGACATAGTCCATATTGAAATATTATTATTCAACTTATGCTAATACATCAGTAGAGAGTTTCAGGAAATTTTGAATCAAACTCCCATTTGTAGATCCAGAATTCCTCACCCAATTCACTGGGTGATTAATGGTTTCCTCCTTACAAAGTAAATCCCCTAAACAGATGACATTAACAAATTATGACAGTTATATGTTTTATAGGACATAAATTTGACACATTACAATATAAAGGGCAAAGTCTGTTTGCAAAATGCAAGTATTTATCTTGAAATTATGCTTCTTTACCTTTCATTATATCCTGGAGCACTTCTGCCTGTGGACTCTGTCTCAAGTGGCATAATAAAGTTCTGGTCAGCTGTCACCACCTCCCACAAATTTGCCTCTGATCATGTGTCAAAAGACTCTACTTGTCCTCGTAGAGTTTAACTGTGGCTTGGGGCAGACTCCCCTGTGTCTAATCCCCTTCAACCTCTCAATAGAATGTGTTGTGAGAGCAGGGCAGGAGCTGGGCTCCTGTGCTCCAGCATCTGTCATGCTCTATGCACACATTTGGTGGAAAGCAGTGAGGGCAATGTCCCAGTTGGTACTTAGCTTTGTCTTCAGTAGAAGATGATGGCCAGAGCCTTTAATCCCAGCACTCGGGAGGCAGAGGCAGGCGGATCTCTGTGAGTTCGAGGCCAGCCTGGGCTACCGAGTGAGTTCCAGGAAAGGCGCCAAAGCTACAGAGAGAAACCCTGTCTTGAAGAAAAAAAAAAAAAGATGATGGCCAGTAACCCTTTATCTCTTAGTGACTTTAAACTACCATCTCAGTGCTTGCTTTATTTTTTTTAACTGAAAGTATAGTTTTTGTATAGACAAATGGCCAATATTAAATGTACCATTCAATGTTGAGAAATGCATATGTCTGTGTAATCTATAAACTCTATGAAGATGTAAAATATTTCAGTTATCACAGAAAATACGGCAGTGCCCCTTTCCAGTCAATCACACCCTCCCAGCTACAGCAATAGCTGTCTTAATTTCTTCTCCTCCAGATGCTCACTCCTAAACATTTCCCTACACTAAATATTTACTCTTTCATGTAGCACAACACTTCTGAAGGTTCATTCCTTTTTTTTATTACTGATTAATATGCCATTGTAACCCAGGATATCCCATATATCTCCAGTTTATTTCTCTGTCCTCCTAGAAGGATATCTTTCTATAATTTGAAAAATAAAAAAGTAGACATAGTTCCCCAAAGGAAGCAATGTCCAATTATTGCCATCTCCTGAAAAGTGTGTGTGGGGGTAAAGCATGCATTCAAAAGAAAGTGGTTTTGCATATTCATATTTTTGTGTATTTTTCATATTCATCCTTTGATTTATCATTTTGCTGTGCTTGGAAATTCCCTACAAAATGGTTGAAGAGCTTTAATGTGGAGGCTTTTCTATTGAGATGGTACTAGTGCCGATGCTTCATGATTTTGTTTTGCACTTTAGTTCTGTTTTCAAAGAAAAGAACTTTCTTTTTCTTTCGTTATAGGCTTTGCCCTTCTGGGAGGACACCCTTGTTTTCTTACCACACAAGACATTCATTTGGGTGTGAATGAAAGTCTCACGGACACAGCTCGGTTTGTAAACATTTTTTTCTTTCAAACTCTGATGGATTCATTTCAAAAAGAAGATGATACTTCTTAAATAATGGTTTCTCCTCTCATTGTCCTTTGTACTTCTCCCATTCACTGAACTCTTTGCCTAATGTTTGAAATGCCTCCCGTTCATCCTGTAGCCTCTTTCTATGAGAGTCTTAGTTTTCTTCCATTGCTATGCTACACACTAAGGTAAAAGCAATTTGGGGAGGAAAGGGTTTATTTCATCTAAAGTCTATCATGAAGGAAGCCAGGGCAAGAACTTAAGACAGAAACCTGAAAGTAGGAACTGAAGCAGAGGCCATGGAGGAGCACTGCTTACTTGCTCACTCCTCCTGACTTGCTCAGCCTGTGTTTTTATATCATCCATACCTGCCCTGGGGTAGTATCACTCCCAGTGAGCTGGGCTCTCCTCTGTTGATTGGCAGTCAAGAAAATGTCCCCACAGGCAATCTGGTGGAGGCCTTTTCTCAACTGAGGTTCCTCCTCCCATTTGACTCTAGCTCGTATCAAGTTGACACAGATACAATAATCTAACAAGGACAATGGTTTAAGTCTTTTCCTTAGCAATTTATTTTTTTATTATGTGTGTCTGGTTGACCTGCCTGCATGCATTTCTGTGCACAATGTAAATGCCTGGTACCCTCTGAGGCTAGAAGAGGACATTGAAAATCCCAGGATGGGCATTACAGAGGGCTGTGAGCCATCATGTGGGTGCTTGGAATTGAACCTGGATCCTCTGGAACAATAACCAATGCACCTATCCACTGAGCCATCTCTCCATCCTTCTTAGCAATTTTATAGAGAAATATTAAAAAATTCCAAAATTAATAAAATTTAAAAATTATCAAGATGACTCTTGTATTTAACAATCGAGAAAGTGTGAGTCTAAGGAAACTGCCATGTTCAGTGGCTCGTAGCTCATATGTATCAATAATATGAATAGCTAATGCTTATTATTACATACTATATGGGCAAGTATTATTCTAACTTATTTAACCCTAGTAAGATTCCAAATAGATTGACATACAAAAGTGAAACAATATAATCAGGAACATACATACTAGCTGAGATAACACAGAGTTTCAAAGCCAAGGTATTAATATAGTATAGATATTCCTGATTGGTAAAAGAAAATGACAGACCATTAAAATACATGCTCACTTAGAAATTCTGGCACAGAATGGCTCTCCCTTATTGAATATGTAATCTTCATTGTCACCATGGATATCAACCTCTAGTCAAAACCTAGGAGAAGAGAGCATGAAAAAGCTATATTTGCTTCAAAGCCATTTTCCAGAAAAGTACCACAATCAATGGCAGCAACACTACATTGTCAAGTATTAGTAGCTCACACTTAGCTAGAAGAAAGTTGAAGTGGCAAATGGCTCTAGCTCACTATGTAATATTGAAACCTTGAAACATAGGCCTTCTGACTTCCTGTGTAATGATCTTGTAATTGTATTGTCCTTAGCTCCTAAATACACAGTAAATGTCTTTGTTAAATGTTTTATGGCAATAGAGAAGACTCATTTTCCCCTAAACATCTTACGACGCAAAGCAACTCTTTCCAGATAATGTCTGCTTTTTATTCCAGCTCCTCCAGTATATGCCACAGAATCTGCCTTAGTTGACTTGCTAAAGAGATTTCAACAACTCATCTTCCAGCCTTTTATGTTTGAAGACCTTGTGTTATTTCATATAAAGCAATGAGAGTACTAAGAAGTGATGTCATTGTCTTCTGGACAGTAGGGATACAAAGAATAAATGAACATATATTAGGATATTTTTCCAAGTATGCTGTTACTAACTGAGATTTTATTTGCCCAGTAATTCTGATTCCACAAAAGTAAAGCACATTTAATTCATAAGCAAATAACAAAAGCAAGTGAAAGGAAAAAGACAGGGCTACACCTAGGAGAGACGTTTTGATGGAGTGTCACTAGAAAGCACTAGGTGAGCAGGAGTGAATAAATCATGTGTGAACTAATGGTTGCAGAAGTACCCAGCTGAGGGAACAGCTGAGCATCCAAGAAAAGGTAAAGCAGTGCAGACTGGCAGCTAAAACAAGATTAGGGTCCAGAAATCAGTGGACAGTTAGGATGCTCAAAGCAAGAGACAAACATCTAACCACAATTGAGAGCTGGAGATGAATATGAACATGTGCTTTTCTTTGCATTCTCTCCAAGCAGTTCCCCCTGTGGGTCCTAAGAGAAGCTCTACACATATCCAGAAAAAAACAATCTACTCACAAGCTCCAATGTAATTGTGACCCTTTGAGTTCATACAATTACTTCTATTGTTGTGTATGGTAGAATACAGATAAAATTGAATCCACAGAATTCTTGCTGATCATTCTGATCATTAAATCCAACCTAACAGGTTAAATAAAAATAATAGTTACTTCTTAAAGGATATTTACTACAGACTGCTTGAGTTATCATTGTAAAATTTTTGCAAAGTAAGCATTATTGGTCTGGTTTTATAGACGAAGAAAGCATGACACACAGAAGTCATGAAACTTAGATGCTAAGTCTGGGTTTCCATGTTTTTATTACCTGCTTATTATTACTGATGCTGATTCTATTCCATGGAAAGAAATAAGTTATAGACAATATTGACTTGTTGGAGCTCTCCAAGACCATGCTGAGGTTTGGTGAGTCACTGTATTAGCCCTCATAGGACTCTACACTCATACTCATAGTTATGATTTATTATACCAATAAGATACCAAATACAATCAGCAATGGAAAAGACACATGAAATGGAGTTCAGGAGACACCAGGTGCAAGCTTCCAAAACTTTTCTGGTGGAGCCACACAGGATATACTTAATACCCTGAGTGATAACATGTGGCACTCTGTGTGAAATATTGACAAGAGGCCCATGGTAGACTCAAGTCACAGTTTTTGCTGAAGACTGATCATATTAACACATTCCAACCAAATTGCTGCCCCCTGCCAACAGAAAGCATATGTTTATTTCAAGCCATATTATTTATAAAAACATTTTAGGCACAGTGTTATCAGTTCCTGGGAATGGTGGAAAGTCCCCCAAATGTTATTCCAAGAGCCAGCCTTAAATTCAGGTCTCTTAAAGGGTAACAGTCAGGTCTGCTTTGTTAATTCAAACCATTGTCTCCTCTATAAGGTGAAGGAGTTTGGGTCCTGAAGAACCATTTCAGTTTTTAAAAGATGATGTTGTCTGATTCTTTTATTTGTGTGTGGTTAGCAGTGTGTGTGTGTGTGTGTGTGTGTGTGTGTGTGTGTGT
>LZPO01089909.1:760909-779261 GCA_001675575.1 Neotoma lepida
AAATGTGATCTTATCCCTATCTCTTTAGACTGCTAAAGTTGCTGCATCTGACTGGACATTTTTACACTGCTTGCCTAGAAAGCCAGAAGAAGTAGATGATGAAGTGTTTTATTCTCCACGGTCATTAGTGTTCCCAGAGGCAGAAAATAGAAAGTGGACAATCATGGTAAAGAAAAGGGTGTGTGTGGAAGGGTAAAAAACTCTAAATGTGCTTGAAACTTGACAATTCATGCTTTTGAGTAAATAAGCAACCAAGGCTATCCAACTATACTGATTGTTCATATGGCATCTATATTTTTATTTTTTAAATTATATTTTAATTATTTTTGAGTGTGCAGGGGTAGCATGCACTTAACACAGTATGTAATTGGAGGCCAGAGGAGGTTTTTTTTTCCGGAGTCAGTTCTTTCACCATGTGGTTTTGGGGGCCAACCTCAACTGTCTCTACCTGCTGAGCCATTTTGCCAGCCTAGTATCTATTTTTGTTCAGAGGTTTCATAAGTCAGTATTTCTTTTTAGCGTGCATAGTATATTTTAATGAACTAAAATTTATCTCCTTCCAAATTCATTGATTTTAATCAAAATTCTTACTGTTGTGAGAAGTAGCTACTATTATTGGCCAACTGTTACATATTATAGAATTTTTAGATTTTAATCTGTGTTCAGTGAAGCTGCTAATTCAGTGCCTGGTATAAAATGGGCATTCAAAAAATACCATTTCCTTCTTCCCTTCTTTTCCTTTTTCATTCTTTTCTTGATACTTTAACCAAATGATTGTAGCGTGTGTGTGTGTGTGTGTGTTATATGTTATATATATATATATATATATATATATGTTTCATATATGTGTGTGTTTATAGGTATAAAACATTTCCAAAATTCATGTCAAATTTTACTTCAGAAGTTTTTTTGTCCCTTTCAGATGAAGCCACTGGTCATCTTTATCACTGATATGCTAAGAAATATTAGCCTTAAGACTGCTTTGCAATATTCAATGGGAAATTTCTCTGGAAAACTGAATACACACATGCTACAAGTCAGCTCTACCATTTTTAAGTGGTTTACCCAATCGATCTCAATTAATGCAAATAACAGACTCCATCCCAGGTGGATAAATGGAAAGAGGTTCATTAATAGACATTCTAAATCTCTTGGAAGAGGGGCTACAGTGAATCATTATGGAGCACCACATAGCAAGGACATCACATGCAGGGAAATTACCCCCAAAGCACTGTGGGTGTTTTATAGCTGGAAAACCTACAGATATACCCCCCCCACACACACAGCCTGGTATCTAGGGCCATTGAAATCAGATGCACTAGCTTAAATAGATGCTTCTGCCTGCACATGGAGCAGAAGAAGATTCAGTTATTCAGAGAATGACTTCCATTGCATGTCATTCACTTGTATTTCCAAGTCTTCAGTAGATGTAATTTATTACCATTCCTGTACTAAAGCTTCAAGGAAATTTGGGAAATATAGTATTAGCTTCTAATCACCATAGTAGAGTAAAGCAAATTGGGAAGGACTATCTTCTTATTCTTTATCTATCAGTGAGAATAGGATCATTGTAAACATTAAATAATACACGAAAAATTTAGTATAGTGCCTAATGAATTATAAGTATTATCATAATTAGCACCATAATTATTTTATTCAGAGTTGATCTGATACAGTGAACAGCAGGACACTAATTTTGGCTAAAATTGCAATTGCTCTGTCATCTAGGCTAGTCTCTGAAGATTTAATGTTCATTTTACTCACCCAAATATCTTGTTAAGTGAAAGTTTGGATTTACTAGTTCTGAGATGGGGCTTGAGAGTTGGTATTTCTAATGAGAACTTAGATAATTCAGGTGCCATTGTATTTTGGACCACCATTTGAGTATTAAGCATCTAGATGATGAAAAATAGAAAATGGAAGCTCTCCAATATTCACCTTAGGAAAAGACAGTAAAGTTTCCCCTCGGACTTTACTTTTTAGCAGAAGGCAATTGAAGTTTCAAAGATTTTCCATGTAAATCTGTTAAGGAAGGTTGTAGATATACTAGAGGAAATGCTTTTAAAAATTCTAAAATCTCAAATATGGAGGTAGTCCATATTTATGAACTTTGAAAGCTTATTACACAACATGTTTAAGTTCAGTTTACTTCCAAACTTAAATGTATACTATATTGATGTAATTAAATGCTTATAAGAACATACATTCATGCTGTGAATTTTTACACCCCACTTTGCCTATCTAGGTCTTACTGTTGTTTCACCATCCCCGTTGCCTTGGAACACTCTTATTAGGAAAAGATTTATCTTAATGAAATCTAGAAGGTAGAACCATATTAAAATGAATGTAGAGAGTTTAAAGTTGAAAGAATACTGAACTGGCTATGAAGAAACCTCTTCTACCAAACTGTTTTAATACAAACCATTTGTGTCACCTTGAATAAGTTGTCCTAATTTTCTCACTCATAAAATGAGCTCACCGAATCATAGAGATTACAAATGAGGCTTCATTTTATTTAGGTCACTATTGTCATCAACAGGCTATTTGGAGTCCTATATGGAGGGAAAATTTGTGTTTGTCTGTGATGTAGAACAGAAAGAGGGGGCATAACTGATTAATTAACAAGCTTGACATGAATGGTGAAAAGTTGGCAGCACATGGCTGTACTCCTTGTGTCTATGCTGGAGGATTTGGAGGTTCCTTGGAGTTCAGTTCATTTCAGCCATATGATTTGAGTTTCCAAACCTTTGCCAGATGCTCTGCCAGGCACTGGAGGATTTAAAGGGAAATACAAAAGACTAATATGCAGCCCTCACATAGCCTGTTACAATTTATAAGTACAGAACATTTGCAAGCAGAATGAGATCTTAGAGGTCATCTAGACTGCATTCCTGTTTCATAGACAATAAAATAATTCTCTGCTTGTTCAGCACCACTGTGATAATTTTTACAGGATGTTCTAAATGGACAATACCCTACAATTGTTCTACCAATCCAGGAGTCACTGGGTACACATAGCTATTTAAATTTATATTAAACTTAATAAATTGAAAATTCAATTTCTCAGTCAAACTAACCTTGAAACCCACATTAAGTGTTCAATATTGTCTGTAGCTAGTGGCTACCATATTAGACAGCACAGGCAGTGTGTTTTCATCACTGTAGACAGTTCTATTGAACAACACTACTCTAGGGAATGATTTTCTACTATATAACTTCATTTAAAATCAAGATGGAAGGAAGAAGAAAAGATACTACCTCGCTTCCATGTCTGAGATACATACAATGACTTAATTTCACTCCCAGAATGTAGAGCTGGTTCCTAAAATGTGTAAGATCTTTAAGCAGAAGTGTCCTCATTCAGTTCCTTTATAAGGCCTCCACATTAAGTACTTTCCCACAGATTCGTTCCCAGCATTCTTGTGAACATATCATTCTCTTCCTAGTGCACAGGTCTTCAGGCTCTTTAATTTAAAAATATTAACAAAAGGCATCCTTTCCTCTCCAGAAAGTTTGGTTTTGTATTTTCATGTGATTAGTAAGAAAGCAATACTTGCAAATCTCCTGGTAGATTTTAACCCCCTCTGTCTACATTTTTTTTTAAATCCATGCTACTAAAGTAGCCTCTTTAAAAAATGCAAATACTTAAAAGCACTGTTATCTGGATGGTCCTTAAGTATGGAACACCTTTGCAAATATAATTCATAGTGCTCGAAATCATTCACTCCTCTCTAAGCTAGGATGGGTAGATTAAATAAACTATGCCCAGTTAAATTGCAATTTCAGATAAACAATGTATTTTTGATATAAATATATTCCATACAGCATTTAGAAAATACTTAGAGTTAAAAAAGAAAAAAGTACTGTTTAGCTGACATCTCTATGTAAGTGTAATTTTTAATTTGAGTATGTCTAGCAACACTGCCCATTTCTAACTGTGTGTGTGTGTGTGTGTGTGTGTGTGTGTGTGTGTGTGTTGTGAAGATCAGCTTGGCATGTTGTATGACTATGAGCAATAAAGGAAAACTAAAGACACAAATCTATAAGCCCTTAAAAGAGCTTAAACAGTTTTGCCTATGTTTTTATCCTCCCTGAGGATAGAATGGTCTCCCTGGGTCCTTTTTATCAATGTCTCTCTTTACCAAGCCCTCCCTAGGCTATCCATTCCTACTTGATTCTTTAGCATCCTTTTAACCACTTTAAAATTTTATTGCCTAAAAGTAACACCTTGAAGTTTTTATTTCTTTGTCTATTACTTGTTCTCCTACTGAAATGAAAGAAAATGATCATTCCCAAGAACAATGACCTTGTCTGTGATGTTCTGCATTATGCCTGGAAGAGTGCTTGCAACATATCTGAAATTTGTGCTTGAAGCATTTTTTTTTTTACTTTAAAGGCAGTATATGATACTGGTTTGGGAATGTAGGCTTTGAAAAATGGGTTTAAATTTAGTCCTCTGATCTTGGGGAAAATATCTTAGCTTCATTTAACCCAATTTTCTCACATGAAAAAACTGAGGCTAGAAACAGAAGCAAATTCAAATGGTCTTGAGGATTTAGTGAGGCAAGAGTTATCTAAGCACAGAGAACAGATTCCCAGGACAAGCAAGTCCAGACCCACTTCTTACAAGCAACCATTCAGAAGAACGGCACCTCATCTTTATTATTTATAGTTCATGTCTCTTACCACTTCATAGAATATAAAAGATCTTAAAATAGTATAATGTACAGAAACCACTCAGCACAGGCTAGCTGTTTAAAAGCACATTTAGGGGGCTGCAGAGATAGCTCTGCAGTTAGGAATGCGCACTGCTTTTGCAGAGGACGTGAGTTCAGTTTCCAGCATCCACAAAGGGAAGCTGATAATCACCTACTAACTCCAGCTCCAGGGGATCCAGAGCTCTCTTCTGGACTCTGTGTGCACCTGCACATAACTACAATCACATTCACATACCCACCCACAGATGCACACATATACACGCAATTAAAATAAAATGTGTTAGAGTATATTCAATGAACTTCTTTGAAACACAACACTGCATTTCTACTGTAGCCTGTGGACACTTGTTCAGCACACTTGCTTGGAAAAGAATGTACTTCAGAGGCAATCAAACATCTTCTTAAGAGTAGATCAGAGACCTCAGCTTTAAATCTACTTCTGCACTATCTGCTCTTTCATTTCTAAATGATAACGTCAGATGCCCACCTTAGGTCATTTCATTAAATAAGATAATGCATGAAAGTTCATTTCTAGCTCACCCAATTATCTAGCCTAGTGGTGGGCAAATATTTTTGACTGATACATAATAAGGTATTTAGTATACTATACAAACAAGTACTTGGTGTGTGTGTGTATTCAGTATTATTGTTTCTGATAATTTTCTACTGTCCCTAGCATGGATATTGGGAGGAGTAAAGTAAAAGTGACAATAACTATTTGTGGTTGATAGCCCAAGACCAAGTTACACTCTTGTCTATAAAGCTAATCCTCTTTACCAGAGGACAAAAATTCAGAGAGCAGGCATTATTCATTAGCCTGAATAGTTTACATTTATTACTTATATATGGCTTCTCCCAAACTTCTCTAGGTTTCAAGTGGCCAAACCACCGAGTAAACATGAGGCACTGGGATAAGAGTGTAGTGGATAGCTGTTTTAGCTTTGGCCTTGAGACTGCACCTACAGGATTATATGGCTATAAAACCAGCCAGTACCCATGTTCCAACTAATGATTGGAAAAATCCAATCATTTTGAGCACCGTGGCATCACATTTCAAGTCTCTGACCTGGAATGCGTACTAAGTAAGCTTGGTGTTTATTCATATATTGGGGTCTGTCTAATCCCTCAGGACCTTCCTTTATCCAAACAAAAATAAATATCAGTTGAGAACTGCTCTCTTTTCATGTCCCCGGGAAAACACATTTTAACTCTAGGTGTGAAAAACTAAAACCTAATTCTCTTGTTTAGGTCCTAAAGCAGACTGTTGCTAATGTTTATACATTTTTTTCTCTTTCTTGTGTCATCCCAGGCTGTCATGGTATCCCTGCTGACAGACTACTCACCTATGCTCCAGAAGCCGAAGTTTTGATGCTGTGATGCATGCCAAGAGAATAACAATGCTCTTTAGGAACAGAATAAGTCAGTTTCTGAGAAAAGAGAAGAATTTAAAATGTAAACAAATCCTTAATACATGGTATGAGTAACATATGTTGTTGCTTTGTTATTATGAGCCTTTCTTGAAGCCTCTAGTTTAAGTACCAAGGCACTTTAATATCCTGCTTGACTGGGTTTAAACTCACTCTTTAATTCACAATTTCTGAATTACATTTGGGTATCATATTAATTATCATACACATTTCGTCCTATTAAACATAAAACACTATGTTTACAATGCGTAATGTCTAACTCATTAAATGTAATCTATGCTTATTACCTTAATAAATGATCATTCATGCTCATTTATAAATAAACATTTGCCAGGAAAGCAACTGCTAGTAGGTCTGTGGGCTATGTTCATGAGCCTTAAGACCAATGAGGAAGTTAAATGCACAGCCTACAAATAGAGTACAATTTTTAGGCCAATGAGGAAGACAGACAGTCACAGAGAGATCACGAAATTCTTTAAAAATAACAACTTGACCATACTGAAGTATTTTTCCAATCATTTATGGGAAGATGGGAGTCCTTCAAGAGCATACATCTCTCTGTGTATTGACTACTTCATACTACAAGTAGAAAGAAGCTCTGTTAGCATATGGTAAGTCTGTGGGTACCCATCCAGGAATGCAGGTCCATTAGAGACCAATGTAGCCCTTGATTCCAATTCTTCAGTAGTAGCAATTTAATTTTTTCACATCTGTGTTTATCAGAAATCTACTCATACCATGCATTGACTATTTCCATAAATCTACTATTTGCCATACTTCAGCTTGTCATTTTCTTCCTACCCTGGATCATCACAATTTGAATAGATTTTCCTTTGCGGATGATCTAAATTTGTGTCATCAAATGACTATGATATGATTTTAAATGGTTTTAGTTGAAATTTTAAATAATATAGGTAGTTGTTCTTAAAAATAACAATTTAACACAGGACCAAATAATGTAATTTACTTTATGTTCCACTTCTATTAAAAAAATGTTTTCAATCTCATTGACTGATATTCTTTAAAAGACATTTATGACTTAAATGAGTAAGCAAGAAATGAATAAAAAATTAGATTTACAATGAAGATACAATAAAACATTATTCTGTAATATCATGAAAAATATCCAACTTTCCAGTAAATGTCAAAAGTGACCTTTACATCTATTGAAGTTTATTGGAAGCACTTAAAAGAGAAATAGAATGGAGTTTACTGGAATATCTTCTTTCAGCAAAGAATATTGGAAAAGTTCAACTAGCAGATACTATATGGACTATGAAGGCTCACCTTCAAACTGCTACATTAAAGATAATGAGGCTAGGCTAATGGCTCAGTTGGTAAAGTACCTGCCATACAAACATGAGGATCTGAATTCTGATCTCCAAATGCATGTTTAAAAAGCTAGGTGTGGTTTGTGTGTCTGTAACACTAACACAACCATGGGGGGGAATTGGGTCATGGAAACAGGCTGACACCCAGAGTTCACTGGACAGTCAGTCTAGCCAGTAGGTGAGCACCAGAGATAGGGAGTGGATCCATCTCAAAAGATAATGTGGAGAGCAACTGAGGAAGGTATCAGATATTAACCTTTGGCATTCATATCCACACATGGACAAACACATGTGCACATACACAAAGTCATATCCTTCCAAGTACCAGATGGTCTGCCATGATGATGGGCTCTCATACTTTACCTGAGCCACATGTATGTTCTAGTGTTGTTCCTAAAACAGAAATAACTTGAAATCATTTTTTGGTTAAAAAAAAAATGTAGTCAGTTTTTCCTCAGAATTCTCCAAGCATTCTGTTCCACATGATTTAACTTCTCTCTCAAACAAAACTGGAAAGAAATTGTTAGCTCTGAAAACTTTTCTTTTTAAGAAAGCATTGTTTATGTTATAAGAAAAAAAAGTGAAAGAAGAAAGTTTGACCTTAAAGTTTTTTCAATGCTAATTTTAATCTTCTTCTTCCACTTTCCTCCTTGCTCTGCCTGTCCTTTATATAACTACTACAACTCCAAAGATTAACAAAACTCTAACAATGACCATTGGGTCCCTGACATATATAAAAAATCCTATCCATTTAATTAACAAAACTAGCCAAAGAGTTTTTGTCTTCCAAGCTCTCTTCACTGTAACATTAGGAATAGAAAATCATACATAATTGCACTCCAATGACTTCTACATTGGGAAAGAATCATCAGTGGGGCTTTATTTTATTTTTTTTTTTTTGGTGATCAATTTTTCGTTACTTCCAGAAAAACAATTTAATGTCAGATATTTCTAATGTACATATCTCTAATGATTCGGCTAATGTCAAAATCCCCGGGTAGAAACAGCTTCCCAGAAGATCAGTGACTGACACCACGTTACACTTGTTATGCATGTGTATTAGTTCCTTCCTGCACCACTGTGACAAAAATACAGACAAAAGCAACTTAAACTAGGACTTTATTTTGGCTCACATCCTAAAGGTGCAGCTGGGAAGGCATGGCAGAACACTCAGTCATGGTGGCAAGAGCTTGACATTTGTTCATGTCTCAACAGTTGAGGAAGCAAAGAGCTCAGGGTAAACATAGAACCAGGCTATAGTCCTCAAAGATCTATCCCCAGTGACCCACCTCTATCTGTGAACCTTCCCATCCTGTAAGTTCCACAGCATTCCAAAACATACCATCTATGAGGGACCAATGGAGGGGTACTTCATATTCAAACCATAAGGATATAAAACTCTGGAGCCATAGTTAACATGCTGGGGATTCCTTGCTCCATTTTGCTAAAATTCCAGGACAAGTCTTCTCACGTGATCATAAGAGTGGAGAGTGTATACTGATTGCAAAGATATCCAGGACACACCCCTTCAGGACCTTTGTCTTAAAAGTTCTCATTGATGACTTCTTTAAGTCACATCTTGAGAGATGCCATGAGTCAGCAGTTCTTCAGGATTGATATCTTTTGACAAATAAGAAGGGTCATACTGAAAATGGAAAGTCCGTCAAGGGGTCCTGCAAGCAGGAATGACATACGGTGCTGTGCAAGTTGTACTCTGTGCAAAAACCACAAGGGAAAGTCCAAGTCAAGGTTGAGACCTGATCTGCACCTCAATGATAGTCTTGTGTTACCTTACAGGCCTTTCAGCCAGGAGAAATGCCTTTTGTTGTTGCTGTTGGGACTTCTCCCTCAGGGTGACATTTTTTCAGTGTTGCGTATGCCTGAATAGGTGCTTTGTTTTCATGAACAAAAAAGACTGGTATCCTCTGGTGAGTAGATCAGCCATCTACAATTTACATCAATATCACCTTGTACTTGAGGACAAGATACACAGAAATAATGCAGCAATCGTTTCGATATCTTGCCTCATTTCCTGCTGTGTTCTTTAAGTGCCTTTAGTAGAAAAATGATGGCATTTGATGATTTTGTGTGGCACATATACATGACACAAATCATTGAAACAAAGATTTGAGGATCAACTTTGCAGTTCTATGATAATGTAAAGAAATTCTTTAAAATTATCAATAAAAAATAGTATCAATTATGATCATAGTCCTATCAGATGGCACAGGATTCCCTGTCATGGGCTAAAACATTCCAATCTTATTAATACTTGATTTTGTCAATAATACTAGATTTACTTTTTAATCCATGTTTTTGTGCAGCAACTATTTTCTGAACAAAAACCATTAGGCAAATGAATTTTTTAAATGGACCAGTATTTAACCATAATTTGTCTATACTCTCATCTTACAGGTAAAAAAAAAATCAAGAAATAACAACAATGCTTCTAAAATTAATATATATCCACCTGAGAAGGGTAATTCTTAAGCTAAGTACTGCTTTATAAATTGTTTAGGATATAGCTAGCCACTCTGTTTAATTTATTGATAGGTGTGGTTGAGAATAGGAAACTGGCTGGTCCAGAGTTATGGTTCTGTGGGATCAGAGGCTAGACAGGAGGAGGGAATCTCACATGAGGCAGAGATAGACACTGGTATCTAAAACTATAAACAGAGTTACAAAAACATTCATGTAATAGTTGCTGGTGAGGGTCCATCTGGATCCCTTTGCCTGGATTTATTCGCTCACGTCCCCCACCACCAGCTATTATGGTTTTCTGATAATGGCTCTTAACTGCCCATTTCTCCGGTGTACTGCTCTCAGGATTCAGAGAACAATTTTAGCCAGGAAGTCAATTCACTGCAAACCTGCAACCAATATACTTAGCTTCCCCTCACTGCTCTAATCTATTTCCTTTCTTCTGAGAATACTTCCTCAGTACATCACTTACACCAGAATTCCCACCCCAGACTCTGCTTCCAGAGAATCAGATTGAAGATTTCCTTGAATAAGATATTTTGGAGGTGGGAGGTACTGTACTATTCATCCTTCTGGCATCAAAGGAGAAGTAGGAAGAGGCCATTAGACAAATATTGACAAGGTTGTATCTAGCAATAAATATTTCAGTTACCAACACCATACATTAGTATTCTGAATATTTGTAATAGCAGGTATTTCCTCTCACATGTTCAAATTCACACCAGGGAGTGTATCACTTAGATGAGACAGTCTGAGACCAATCTAGTTCCCTGCAGAGTAGCAGACATAAGCTAACTGACACAGTACTTGCGATATATTACTATGGTGTCATATCATTGCTATAGATAGACAATCTTTACAACTGTTTAATGGCTCTGCCCTTTGAGGAGGGTTGGCATATTTTAGTAGTCCTTTCATTTGATCGCGTACAGAATCCTCTAGGGCCTTACAACACACATTACTTGGTTGAGTGTCTATTTCTATTTCTTTTCTTTTCTTTTTCTTTTTTTTTTTTTTTGGTTTTTCGAGACAGGGTTTCTCTGTGTAGCTTTGCCCCTTTCCTGGAACTCACTTGGTAGCCCGGGCTGGCCTCGAACTCACAGAGATCCGCCTGCCTCTGCCTCCCAAGTGCTGGGATTAAAGGCGTGCGCCACCACCGCCGGCTTCTTTTCTTTTTTTGTAAAAGATTTATTTATTATGTATACAGAGGAGGGTGCCAGATCTCATTACAGATGGTTGTGAGCCACCATGTGGTTGCTGGGCATTGAACTCAGGACCTCTGGAAGAACAGTCAGTGCTCTTGACCTCTGAGCCACCACTCCAGCCCTTTTATTTTTATTTTTATTTATTCTTCTCACATATATTACATCCCAACTGTAGTTTCCCCTCCCTCCACTCCTCCCAAACCCCTCCCTCCCCTCTTCCTCAGATCTACTGCTCCTCCTTTCCCTTCAGAAAAAAAGCAGCCTTCCAGGGATATCAGCTGAACATGGCATAACAAGATTCAATAAGACTAGGCACAAGCCTTCTCATATCAAGGGTAGAAGAGGCAACCCAGCAGGAGGAAAAGGGTCCCAGGAGCAGGTGAAAGAGCCAGAGATCGTCCCCCTCCCAATGTTAGGAATCCCATAAAACATCAAGCTAACAGCCATAACATATATGCAGAGGGCCTAGTACAGAACCATGCAGGCCCCATGGTGCTGTTGGTCCAGGGATTGCACTTGGAGAATCTTTGGTCTGAGGTAGGTCTGAAGATTTGTGGAAGTTGCTTTCATCCCCACAGCCATGAAGTATAAATGTACAGCAGTCCACACAACCCAAGGCTGTAACTATTGCTCAGTCTTTGAGGTCACTGAGGCCTGCATCTTGGTTTTTTTTTTTTTTTTTTTGCTATGTTCTCATCATATACAAAATGCAAACAATAAAGTCCATCTCATTTCACAGGGTCATTGGGAAGATTAAATGAAGTATTATATTAGTATTTGGTCCAGAAAAATACTAAGTGAATATTATTCACCTTTTATTTGTTTGAGCATTTCTAATACTTAAATTCTTTAAAAGAATTATAAAAGGTGGAAGAAAAAAGAATATATGTATATGTATGTCCTATCATGACAAAAGTAGCTGATATAAACATAAATACAAGGAATGGGATCACCAGAAAAAAAGAAAAGGAATACTTTTTTAGGTATTGAGAAGCTAATACAAATTTAAAGAATTTGAAATATTTCTTAAAATCTCAAGTTTCGCCTTTGACAGTAATCAGTTGATTTCTTGAAAGTGGCAGCCTTACCTCTTTGTTTTAGAGGGCAATGTCTTGCAAATATCCAAACCCAAATGATCATAGTTATTCATTATTTCCAAGTAAAATGTGTCCTCATTTTTAAAAATGATGACTTGCTCAATACATAACTCAAAGAACTGCACAAATGTCCTTTTCAATATAATTTTATCATGTACATACTTCATTATGCAGTAGAAGGTCTAATGCTCACTCTAAATTTCAACACAAAGAATATAAAACAGATGTGTACTCACAGGTTGAAATTTGATACTCATACTTTTCACCACTTAATCGAAGACCTTTTAAAGTGAACCTAGATGTTTTTCAAAGTACCTCGGTGTGATTAAGAGTACAATAGTTCTTGGTTGTCCAACTTCAACTTATGCTAAAATGTCAAGAGTTTTACCCACCATTTCTTTCAGATCATTTCCTGATATGTCAGGTCCAGAGACTACGTTTTGTGAATCATGGTTCTATAATGCCGTCAGGGATCCAACAAAAGCCAAATGAGAAAAGCTCTGAAATGCCCATTCTTGATTAAACTAGAACAACTGACTATATTCTGCTTTTATCTTCCAAAAACATTCGCTTGGATTCCAAAAAGTTTGTGACACATTGTTACCAAGAATATCTTACTAATCTAAGATTTTAGCCCCAGGTTTGTGCTAGGTACTGGGTTGAGGTTTGGGATGAAAATAATTGGCAGGAAAAATCTGTTTCTTGTTCTCATGTTGCCTGGCCTAGGAGCTGAGACTGACAACCACATGTAAATCTAAGTTGTGACAAGAGCTATGTGGGAAACAACTGTCATAGAAAAATGAAGAGATACCATAAAAAATACATATTTGAATCAGTAGGTCTCCAACTTCAGTGGGTTATGGGATCACTTGGAGAGGTAATAAAGAATAGAGTTTTGGCTTGTCAAAGTAGGGACAGTCTGGGTCTCTGTGCCTTTACAAAATGATTTCCAAAATTTTAGAAGGACTGCTTGAAATGTAGTACACAGAGCAAACCTCTCAAAGAAGATGACATTAAAAGTGAATCTGAAGTTATGAGACCAACTAGGAAGCCAAGGCTGCTCCTTGGGACTGGGTCAGATATGTTGGAGGTGATGCTATTCTGCTGAAGGCTCACCCATAGGACTGACAGGTTCACTGAGTCATTAGGTGATCCCATTCATTTATCTCTTTAAAAAATATTTACTTTTTGCCTGCATGTAAGTCTGTACACTATGTTCATGCCTAGTACACATGGGGACCAGAAGAGGACATTGGATCCCCTGGAACTGGAGTTACAGACAGCTGTGAGTAGCCATGTGGGTGCTGGGAATCGAAGCCAAGTGCTCTGGGAAGAGCAGCCAGTGCTCTTAATCACTGAGTCGTCTCTCCAGGCCTAGCTGCTGTCATCTTATGTATCCTTTATTCATTTCATTTGTGGTTGACATATTTGCATATATACGGGATGAGGAACATAGACAGCTAAAGACAAACAGGGAAACGGGCAGCGAAGGGACTCGAACTTTGAATGGAATCAAAGATTAGGAATCCAACCTAAGGTGTTTTACAGGGAAAGTGAGAACTCTGCCCCTAGGCTACACTCCCAGCAGATACTGAGGCCTCTCAAATGACATAAAAAAGACTAGGACCCATGCTAAAGAGTACTGGTAAAGTCAAGACTGATAATCTAGCTAAACCCATTTCTACAGACCTAAGACTCAGAATGCTGAACTTCTAGTTGAAAGACAGTAGGGTGCAAAGGGTTAGCAATGAACTGTGTATCTAAAGTAGAAGAAAGAGGCCTAAATGTGCTGATCTTACGGGTTCAAGACATACCCTATATCCAGCCCCTGTCCTTCCTCACTTCACACCTCACCTTCACAGTTCCTAGGTCTCCATTCTGACTGCCAACTCATTCATTGGATATTCATGGCCTCTCCAAAGCACTGGTTAAGATTATTATTATTATTTTTTAAATCAGTCTTGGCTGTAGCTCATTATCTCTCCATCTACGAACCTCGCTTTAAAAGTGGCAGTATCATGCAGGGGCAGTGGTGGGGCAGGACTTTCATCTGAGCACTCAGGAGGCAGAGGCAGGAGGGCTTCTAGGAGTTTGAGGCCAGCCTAGACTACAAAGCCAGTTCTGGGACAGCCAAGACTACACAAAGAAACCCTGTCTTGAAAAACAAAGCAAACAAACAAACAACCCAAAACAAACAGAGGTGACACGAGAAAAAACTTCTGAGGAGTGAAAGTGTGGCTTTTTCTCGTCAGTTTCTGCCCATCACTCTAACCCAAACCAAAACAACCAAAAAAAAAGGTGGCATGAGCTAAAACTTGTAAGGTAGTAGGAAGAAAACAAAGGCTGCTGTGTGCTCAATTTCCTCCTCTCCCTTGGTTGAGAGAGAGGGGAAGGTACTTTACTGCCTTCCTTGGACATTTCCCTTGGGAAGGGATAGTGTCCAGACGTAGGCGCTTGCGAGAAGGAAGCGGCCTCGAACTGAGATCCTTAGGCATGGCAGTCCAGTACGCTGTCTGTAACCCACACACAAGCAGCCTATCAGAAGCTGCCTAAACGGGCTTATGAAGCTTCTGAGACGTGACGTATGTTAACGCCTCCCGAAGGCAGGACTTAGAACGTAGCTATGTCCACTTCCAGGGACCCAAGACTCTCAGAACCGCTTTAAACCGCCCTCCTGGCGGGAACCTACAGTTCTCAAAACCACACGAAACTGCCTTTTCAGGGACCCCACACTTGGAGCAAAACTCTGCTAAAAAACCCTCCTTGGGACCCAACTGACCATTGCTTGTGTTGATCATGTGAGGAAAGTCAAGCATCTCTGCAAATCCATGGAATGTGCTCAAGCCCGCTACCTGACACAGATCCCATCCTCAATAAATGTCTATATTCTCTAGATGGTCTGTGGAAGGTCCTATGTGGAGATAGGAGGGAAGACTGAAGAAATCACGCAGTCAGTCATCACCACTGGATATTTGGGTATTTGTAGCCCTAGGAGCAATAGCTGCTGTAATTTTTTAAAAATGATTTCTATATCTTATGTGCACTGGTGTTTTGCCTGCACGTACGTCTGTGTGAGGGATCGTCGGATCCCCTGGAACTGGAGTTACAGACAGTTGTGAGCTGTCCTGTGGGTGCTGGGAATTGAACTCAGGTCCTCATAAAGAGCCAGTACTGTTAAACACTGAGCCATCTTTCCAGGCCTGAATTCCATTTCTTATCACAAAAAAATATTTTATTACATTATTTACCAGCTACAGGTTCCTTTAGTGAATAGAAGTTTTGAGCATAAATATTGGATATACACAGTCTTAACATGGAATATTATTCTGAAAGATTTATCTCTTTAAAATTGGATCCAATACCTACAGATCAATCCTGAAAACATGCATATAAGTAACATCATACAGACTGAGCAGGTTATATTTTAAAAAATCTATATGTGTGTATGTGTGTAATAACCATTAATGAAAAAAGAGGCCATTAATTTGAGAGAGAACAAGGACAGGTGTATGGTAGGGTTTAGGAGGAGTAAAGAAAGGGAAGGGAGGAATGATAAATTATAATCTCAAAAATAAAATATAAAAAATAAAATTCTGATCACATATGTACAATATGTAACAGATTTAAATATGCTTAAAGACATGTAAAGCTATACTTTTAAAGAAAAAATGGAATAGATTATACATCTTTATAAACTTTTGCCCTAACAGGTATGTTGTAGAATATTAGTTTAAAATGTGTTCCATTTGTTTATGCTGTGGAACATTTGTTTAATGATGCAAAGATGTGTTGCATTCTTTTATGTTGCATTTGTTTAACTCTGTGAATCTGTGTTACTTTGCCTGTCTAAAACACCTAATTGGTCTAATAATAATAAAGAGCTGAATGGCCAATAGTGAGGCAGGAGAAAGGATAGGCATGGACTGCCAGGCAGAGAGAATAAATAGGAGAACATTGGGAGGAAAAGATCAAGGAGTGAGAAAAGAAGGGGCCAGTCACCCAGCCAGACATGGAGTAAGAAGGACAGAAAGGTATACAGAATAGAGAAAGGTAAAAGCCCAGAGGCAGAAGGTAGATGAGATAATTTAAGTTAGGAAAAGCTGGCTAGAAACAAGCCAAGCTGAGGCCGGGCATTCATAAGTAAGAATAAGCCTCCATGCATGTAATTTATTTGGGAGCTGGGTGCCGGGCCCCCTAAAAGAGCAAAGAGTAAAGAGTAAAAAGAGTAAAAAAAATCAATAACACAGGTGTCTTTGTCATGGTGTCTTTTTACTTGCTCAGTAGACTATAAATGTTCTCTGAAATTTACTCCATTGTGTTGCTAAGGTTAACAATCAGCATGACACTTCAAATTAATTCTCAAAGTACTTGTGCTAATAAGATTATCTCCCCTCAAGGCTTTTCATTAAATATAATTGTAAAAATTACATTTCTTTAACTAAGGTCAGTAAAAGAAATTAAAGTATTTAATTTATGATTCTCATATAATTAAGTGAAGAATGGAGAGGAAGAGAATTCCAGCTGGGGAGAATATTGAATAGATGGGTGTGAGATGGAAAGGGAAATTGTATTCTTCAAGGATCTGTGATGACAGGGTGTGAAAATGCAGTGAGCAAGGAAGAAATGAACACAGAAACACTCTGGAAAGTTTGACTGGGGTTACTCCTTGTTCATCTTTCAGGCTAATGGAAGAAGTTTGGTTTTATTTTCAATTCAGTTGGAGGGTATCAATAGGGCATATCTATTGGAAATGTTCTATGAAGACAACTTTGAGTCAATATAGCATAAAATTATGTATCATAAAATTTAGTCATTAGAAATTAATATACCATATGCTAAGTGTATGATTACATTGATTTCTTGGCTATTTAATTGGTATGACACAGCCCCTGAAGTCTACTCAACTGTTGACAAGCCAACAAAACAAAACAGCATTTCCACAGCTTTAAACTGAAAAACAAATATCTTACCAAATTTGAGTCAAGAAAGAACCTAGATGAATTTCAATGTTGATAGAACTAACATTTTCCTGACTCGTATTTCACTCGACCTTATTTCTGCATTGTTAGTTCTCAACCTTAGTTTGCTTTTTCTCTGTTGCTGTGATAAAATATTCTGACAATAAACTTAAGGGATAAAAGGTTTATTTTAACTCATAGTCCATGGTGATGAGGAAGTCAAGGCAGCAAGAACTTGAAGCAGCTTCTTCTATTGTATCTACAATCAAGAACCAGAATGATGAACGCAGGCTAGTGCTCAACTCACTTTCTCCCATTTATATACTCCAGGATCCTCTACCCAATGAATGATCCATCCAAATTTAAGATGAAACTTCCACATCAATTAATGTGATTAAGATAGCCTCCCACAGGCATATTCAGAGGCCCATATTCCTGATGCTTCCTGCAACACACGCTTCTTCATTTCTCTTTGTTCACCATTCTATTGCTATTTCAACCCACTGAATGTCTCTCTGCTTTCCTCATAGGGCAACCAAACCTTTTTATTCCCTCTTAAGTACACTACAGAAGTACAAGACAGCTTAGGTGATGAGAATATGGGGTATTCAAATTCCACCTCTCCTCTGAAAGGTGTGATGACCTTTGCTAAGATCTATAGCTTTAAACCCATCACCCATAAATAGTGAATTGTTGTGCCTACTTACAGAAATAAACCTGCAAGTACAAGGTAAATATCTAGCACATGGCCTGCTATATATACTACATGCTAAAAAGTTACTAATTTTTTCTTCGTTATTTAAAATGTTCATGTTTATGTCTTATATTTTGGCCTTTTTTAACTTAAGAAATTTATCATTCATTTTCAAATCTACTATGTCACCTTGCACTCTGTAAATATTTGAAGTCTGCTTGGTACAACTTGGAAACATAGTAAGGCTCAAGAGGAGGGGGAAATTACCACCTTTAAAGCCAGTAAGAAAACCGTTCAATGCCAGGCAGCAGTAGCACATGACTTTAATCCCAGCACTTGTGAGGCAGAGACAGGTGGATCTCTGTGAGTTCAAGGCCAGCCTGGTCTATACAGCAAGTTCCAGGACAGCCAGGACTACACAGAGAAACCCTGTCTCAAAAA
>LZPO01089909.1:798013-811418 GCA_001675575.1 Neotoma lepida
TAGAAAGGGAAGATATGTAGAGTCACAGGACATGGGAACAGGGATGCAGGGAAGGATGCCATGGGTGTTCTGTTGGAGCTGAGACTAGGGGATTGGATCTGGGGTAACAGAGGGAGAAGAGAAGATCTGCAGGCAGCCTACCTGGTCCCCTGGTAGGCATGGCCTGTGGGTTAGCAGGAGGTGCCTGCTGGAGTTGGGGGCTGGGATAAAATGACAAACGGAGAAAGGGAGGTTAGGAGGGGAATATCTGTAGGAACCACAGGGGATGGGAACAGGGGGGCAGGGAAGGCTGCCACAGGTGTTCTGCTGCAGAGCTGGAGATGATACTGGGCAACAGAAGGAAAAGAGAAGATCTACAAGCAGCCTACCTGGTTTTCTCATGTTCTTTCTTGTCCATGGTCAGTATTACCACCAAATGCCAAGCAGATATTCTTCGTCTGTGCTGCTGCTTGAGGCCATGTTGATGTCAGTAGGCCATGCTGCTGCTGGGGGGCATGTTGATGTGAGTGGCTTGTGCAGCCATCTGGGGCCATGTTGATGTTAATGGTCTGTGCTGCTACCAAAGGCCATGTTTGGGTCCGTGGTTCTACTGCAGCCGGGAGTCATATTGATGTCTGTGGCCCATGTTGCCACCAAAGGCCATATGGATGTCCTTGATCTGTGCTGCTACCTGAGGCCATGTTGACGTCATTGGATTCTGCTGCTGTCAAGGACTTTGATGGTGTCTATAGTCTGTACTATGGCAGAGGGTCCTGTTGGTGTCTGTAGTCTATCGGTGGCATGTGCTGATGCCAGAGACCATGTGGGTCCTTGCTGTCACCAGCAACCATGTGGAAATCCATGATCTGTGCTCCTGCTAACTATAAAAAGCAGGAAAGCTAGCTGCTTTTACCATGGTATTGATGACTTCAGACTCACAGTTGAGAAAGAAGGACATGGAGGGCTTCTGTGACAACCCCTACCCAGCCACCCCCAAAAAAGTAACAGCCTAGACAGAAAGACATCAAAAACAACTTTTAAAAATTGTAATAAGGACTTCACAGGCCAGGCAGGTGGAAGACAGCCACAGGCTGGCCCAGCACCTTGCAGCACCTGGAAGGTAAGCACCATTATGATGAGCAAATTAATGGTAGAGATATGGGAGAAAAAGAGAAGTGGACTGGCTCCTGTGCTATGGAAAGAGGAGGAACTGAAGAAGTGAGGGAGATGAGGAACAGGCTGAGGTGGTTGGCCTGCTTGCCACCTGGAGCCATAGTGACATCCCTGCTTGGGCTGCTGCCAAGGGTCATGTCTGGGTCTGTGGTCCTACTGCAGCCAGGATCTGTGTTGACATCCATGGCCCATGTTGCCACCAAAGGCCACATGGATGCCCAGGGTGTGGGTCTGGGCTGCTACCCATGGCCACGTTGGTGTCCAAGGGCCTTGCTGCCACTGGGACCATGCCAAGCTGAGTGACCTGAGCTGCCACCTGGAGTCATGATGATATCTGAGCCTGAGCTGCTACCAAGGACTATGTCTAGGTCCATGGCCCTATAGCAGCCAGGGTCTATGTTGCTGTCTATGACTTCAATTACTATTGAAGACAAAGAGGATGCTCGGGGTCTGGGCCACCACCTGTGGCCATGTTGGTGTCTGAGAGCAGTGCTACTACCAGGGCCATGACAATCTGAGTAGCCTGTGCTGCCACCTGGGGCCATGCTGACATCTGGGCCTGGGCTGCTGCTGAGGACCATGTCTGAGTCTGTGGTCCTACTGAAGCTGGGATCTGTGTTGATGTTTCTGGCCCATATTGCCACTAAAGGCTATATGGATGCCCAGGGTCTGGGCCACCACCTGGGAACATGTTGGTTTTGAGGGCCATGCTGCCACTAGGGCCATGCCAATCTGAGTGGACTGAGCTGTGACCTGGGACCATGGTGACATCTGAGCCCCAAGCTGTTTCCAAGGGCCATGCCTGTGTCTGTGACCCTGTAGCAGCCAGGTTGATGTCCATGGTTCCTGTTACCATCTGCCTTGCAGGTACCTGGGGTCTGTTCAGCCATTTGAGAGTATGTTGGTGTCCTAGGGTCATGCTGCCACTGGGGCCATACTGATCTGGGAAGCCTTTACTGCCACCAGAGCCAAGGTGACATCTGGGCCTGAGCTTCCAGCCTAGGGTCATGTCTGGGTCCATTGCTCTACCACAGCCAGGGTCTGTGTTGATGTCCATGGCTCCTATTACCACTGAAGGCTGTGTGAATGGGCTGCCACCTGGGGCCATGTTGATGTCCAAGGGCCATGTAGCCACTGGGGCCATGCTGATCTGAGTGGCTGCCATCTGAGACCATGCTGACATCTGGGCCCAGGATGTTGCAGAGGGCCGTGTCTGGGTCCATGTTCCTAATGCAACTGGAGTCTATGTTGATCTCTGTGGTCCATGTTACCACAGTGGGGCATAGGAACCAGGCATGTTGAAATTGGAGGGCTGTACTGAGTCGGCACTGCCCTTTGCTGGCCCTGGGAGAGCTGGCCCCACACTTGGGAGAGATGGCTCCACCCTTCACCATGGGTGTGGGAGAATTGGCTCCAACGGCATGGGTGTAGAAGAGCTGGCTCCACCCCACTGGGGTGGTTGGTCCCCATGGTCCAGACTGACCAAATCAGCTACCACCCAGATCCACATTCATGGCTTTGAGTTGACTCTCCCCAGCATTTCACCTACCCCATCTATGGCCTGCCAGAGTGTGTGAAGGGACTAAGTCCTGCAAAACCAGAGCTGGAAGACCTCCATGACTGAGGCAAGAGTAGGATATCTGAGAGGAGTTTCAGTGAGGGTCTAGCATTGATGGTGTATCAGAAGCCAGAGGCCTTGAACCAGACCAATAAGTCATTGCAATGGATATTTTCAAGTAAAGCTGAGTAGACAAAAGTATATACTGCATGACACATCGCAGCTCACAACGCCACTAAAATGAATGAAGTGGTATTAGAAAGGCAGGAAAGATGGAGGAATGAAGTAGATTTTTGTTTTGTTTTGTTTTGTATTGAATTAATATTTTTAAAATTTTCTTTTGGGAAGATACTACAGGGGTGAGGAGAGGATATGGAAAAACTGGGAAAGGAGCAGAATTGGGATGCATGATATGAAATTCCCAAAGAATCAATAAAAATTATGATAAGGATGATGAAGTGTAGTTCTCTACAATTGATGGCTTCTGATGGGGTAGGGGTGGGGAAGGACTCAGTTTTCTTTAAGGAGCTGAACACCTGGAATTTGAACATGCTCCAGTGAGTATATGGGCAACACAAATTGGACTTATTTTCTTCTTCATCTTCTTCTTCATCTTCTTCTTTATCTTCTTCTACTTCTTCTTCTCTTCCTCCTCCTTCTCCTCCTCCTCTTCCTTCTTCTTCGATTTCTCCTTCTTTGTCTTTGACTTCATCTTCTTTTTTGGGGAGGGGATCATAAGGGTAGAGGGTGGACCTGGGAGGACTGGGAAGTGAGTGAGTGTCATTGGGGTTCATGATGTGAAATTGCCAAATAATCAATAAAAATATTATGTAAAAAATCCCGAAAAAACAAACAAAAACCCAATAAAACAAAAATACAAAAAAACCTATGACAACACATACACACGAGTGAACACACACACACACACACAAAAAAAAAACAACCAAAATAACTAAATAAGCATGGAGTCAGTTTTGTTTTGATCCTCCTGAGCATGAGGCTTTTGCTGAAGTGAGATTGATATACCTCATTGGGGAAAACTGATTTTTCCTCTTCCAGCAGCTATCAATTACAAATAGCTTCTTGGTTAGGGGTGGGACTTTGTGTTCACATCCCTTTTCCATACTAATATGTTCTCTGGTTTGAATTTTTGCAGACCCTGTGCATGCTGTCACAGTCTCTGTGAGTTCACATATGCATCAGGCCTGCTGTGTCTAGAAGGCTGTTTCCTTGGAGTCGTCCAATACCTCTGGCTCTTACAATCTTCCCACTTCCTCTTCCACATAGATCTCTGAGCCTTAAGGGGGTCAGTTTGATGAAGGCATCCCATTTATAGCTGAGTACTCCAAGGTCTCTCACTTCACATTGCCCAGTTGTGGGTCTCTTTAATTACCATCCATTGCAAGAAGCTTCTCTGATGATCCCTGAGTGAGGCACTTATCAATGGTATCTAGCACTATGTCATTGGAAATCATTTTATTGCTGTGTTCATTTAGCAGACTAATAGTATTCAATTTTCCCCTTGGGCCCATGAACTATCTAGTCTCAAGTTCTTGGCTACTTTAGTAGCATCAGGTATGGGTTCTATCTTACAGAGTGAACCTTAAATCCAATTAAAAAGTGATTAGTTACTCTAATAATTTTTGTGCTACTATTGTCCCAGTATATTTTGCTGTTATAGGTCACAGGGTTTGTATCTGGATGATATTGGTAATTACTTTTCTCTTCCAATAATGTGCATATACCTTTTAGTACCATAAAAGGTAGTCAGTAGGGCTGAAGCTTCTAGTTAGGTACCAGCTAAGTTTCTCCACTGTCTTAGTCAGTGTTCTATTGCTGTGAAGAGACACCATGACCACAGCAACTCTTATAAAGGAAAACATTTAATTGGGGCTGGCTTATAGTTCAGAGGTTCATGGCGGGAAGCATGGTGGCACACAGGCAGACACCATGCAGGAGGAGATGAGACTTCTACATCTGAATTCACAGGTAACAGGAAAAGAACTGTGAGACACTGAGCCTGTCTTGAGCATCTGAGAACTCAAAGCCCACCCTCATAATGACACACTTCCTCCAACAAGGCCATACCTACTCCAACAAGGTCACACCTCCTAATAGTGCCACTCCCTATAGGCCAAGTATTCAAATGCATGTGTCTATGTGGGCCAAAACTATGTAAACCATCACATCCATGTTCAATGACATAAGTAAATGATGCCCTCAGCAATAGGGCATTACCATCATGTTGTGGAGAGTTATCAGTAGCATTGGCAATAGCCTGCAATGTTTGGGGGCCTCTTTGGCCAATGATACGACAAGATGTAATTCATTCCTGGTAATGGGAGCTTCACTTGGTAGTATATGATGTCTAGTTGGGGCTATTGTCCCTCCCATTATATGGTAATTATATTTAAATTTCTTTATATATTTTAGGAAGCTTCTAGAGTAGTAGGTTTCCACATGGCTTTTCAAAAGGTCTTTCATGTTAGTTGTCCCTTCCTATACTTTTTCTTTTAACTTTCCCTTCTATTCCTCTCCCCATTTAATCCTCTCATTCTAGTTTCTCCTTTGTGCTAGCTGGTGTTGTGTGTTAACTTGACACAAGCTAGAGTCATCAGAGAGGAAGGAGCCTCAGTTGAAGAAATGCCTCCATGAGATCCAGCTGTAAGGCATTTTCTCTTTTAGTGATCATTGAGGGAGGGCCCAGCCAATATGGGTGGTACCATCCCTGGGCAGGTGGTCCTGGGTTCTATAAGAAGGTGGGCTGAGCTGGGCGGTGGTGGTGCACGCCTTTAATCCCAGCACTCGGGAGGCAGAGGCAGGCGGATCTCGTGAGTTCGAAGCCAGCCTGGGCTACCAAGTGAGTTCCAGGAAAGGCACAAAGCTACACAGAGAAACCCTGTCTCGTAAAACAAAAACAAAAAAAACAACAAAAAAAAAAGGTGGGCTGAGCAGGCCAGGGGAAGCAAGCCAGGAAGCAGCTCCCCTCCATGGCCTCTGCATTAGCTCCTACCTCTGGGATTCTGCTCTATTTGAGTTCCTGTCCTGACTTCCTTCAGTGATGAACAGCAATGCTGAAGTGTAAGCCAAATAAACATTTTCCTCCCTAACTTGCTCTTTGGTCATGGTGTTTCATTAAAGCAATAGAAACCCTAACTTAAACTAATATATGTATTTCATTTAGAATCTCTACATAGGTTAGATAGCTCATAAAGGACTAGGGGGAGGGATTGTTCAATAAAGGGGAAATAGAATTTAATGTTATAAGGGGGGGTGGTAGGTCAATTAGTCTTAATATATATTTTTCCATCAGGGTTATTGTAGAAAATGTTTTCATAGGCTGAATGGTCTTTTATGTGCCAATTTTTGCAAGCCTGCTCTTTGCGATCTTAGAGGTTGGAATGCTCTCTAGATGATATTTTAGTTTGAGTCCCCCAGGGCTGACAAGGATTCCTGTAGAAATGAAGGAGGGAGTACTTCTGTAAAAACACAGCACGTTGTGGAGGTAGGAGAGAAGATGAGAAGGAGGTGAAGCCTGAATTATGAGAATAAGCAAAGATCCAAGTACTATTGCTTTGGCTTGGACTCAGGGGAATTGCAAAGACAATGTGAGATGCAATTCAGTGTTGTATCCAGCTGGTGCCAAGAGAGCTGGGAGGTTTATTCTCTTCACCATCAGACACTGCTTGCTTAAGGGCAGTCCTCAGGGATCCAGATTCCCAGGTAATTCCTTTTCTCTTTCTCTTGGGGTGAATCAAGCCCTAGCCACTTAAGGGTGCTCATCTGCAGGCAGGACCAAAAGATGGGGTCATAAGAAGAGAGAAAAATCCTCAACCAGAAATCTGACCAGCCGAGAAGCAACATTTCCAGTATAATAGCCAATAGTTTATGAACATTCTCCTTTGCAAGGTGAAAACCCTTGTGAAACCTTAGTGGTTTCTGGTTATATCTTATCAGATTGTAATTTCATCAAAGACATCTGGGTTACCGTATAGTAGGGAGGCAAAGTTTCTTAACAACCCTTTGATGTTTATCTTAAAGGCCACCAAATGCATATTATGAATAATGCTAAGACACCTAATTGCAATTCTCTCTTGGAAAGCCCACACTCATGCTTTGGCTGTGATTTACTCTTTTCTTTTTAAATGTGTGTGTGTGTGTGAGAGAGAGAGAGAGGAAGGGAGGAGAGAGAGGTCACAGAGGTCAGAAGAGGGCATCAAGTTCCTTGGAGCCTCTTGACATGGATTCATGGATTCTGGAAACTAAACTCAGGTCCTCTGGAAGAACAGGAAGCACTCTGAACTGTTGAGCCATAGCTCCAGCCCGTTTATTAATTTTTAGTACAACTCTAACCCTGCCTCATGCTGCCTAATCCTGAAATTATTTTCTCTCACGGTGCAAGCTACACCTCTTGAGTTTTCCTAAGTTTGCCTGAGTCAAAATCCCTAAAAGGTTAAAAGAACTCCTAGAGGGCTTGAAGGTGACAGCAGAGGCTGTAAGTCTGTCTTGTCACCAATAACAATCCAATTAAAAGATACAGATGCAGACTATTGGGGATGTAAGCCTGCAGGGAACTAAGAAACATGAAAATGATAAAGGATTTGGAAAGGTTATGGGCAGAACACTGGCAACATCATCTTCCATGAATGACCTTCCATCCAATGGGTCAGCAATGTACACAGGGGCATTGTTAGGGATGACCAGAACCAACACTCTCTTCTAAATAAATAAGAATGCGTCACTGGTATTTTATTTACTTGATTTTCCTTCACAACTGTTTGCTAATCACATGCTAAAAGAAAATTATAGTGTATTATGTATACCCAGTTTTCCCTAGTCACATGGTGTTGAGTCAGATGGCTCCTATGAGGCTGCCTTTGAAATTTCACAGATGTGCAAGGTAATCCCTCTGTGTGAAATCAACACCCAGACTTGTGTTGGAATTAAACCAAAGTTCCCCTGACAGTAGCAAGAGGAATAAACAGAGCTTTGTTTTCCTACTAATGAGAGCAAACAGCTCTATCCCTCGTGGCCTTCTTTGGAAGTTTTGCAACTGTGAGATGATCACAGACAGGCCAGAGGTATAGCTCAAATTTGCAGAATGAAAAACCAGAAAAGGAATAGAACCTGCTTGAGATTCGCAAGTACTTTAACCTAGAGGCAAAATCTTATTGACAAAACACATCTGCACGCTTAAGCTTTCAACTCTGGTCTCTTGTGTTTTGATTCATTGGAGTGATACCAGTAGCCATCAAGGTTGAGAAGGTACCACCCAAAGGATTCCAGATTTTTGTGTCTGGAACAAGGAATTGAGCAGAAATTTACAATTGCAGTAGAAGCAGAGATGATTGGTTTAGAAAGAGCAAGCTTCAAATGAGGGGAGAAATGGGCTGGAGCTAAGAGGGAGTTCAGCAACTCAAAGGGCCATGTTGTACAAATGATGAGACTTTGATGCCACTGGGCCTATGGGCTCATTTGCACTGCATGGACTTTCTCATGAATTCTCTATTACACGTACTTTTACATACAACTTTACACATCAGGTCTCATTAACATCTTTAATCTCACCTCAGGGATGTACATTTTAGTATTAAGATGAACTATAGGTCCACTTTAGACATTCTGGAGTGTGTGGGGGAGTGGGTAATGTCTGGCCTTTCTTTATGCCAACTTGCTTTTTCCATATGCTTAACTCTTCAGCCTTTACAAAATCCTCTCAGGACCTCACTCTTTGTGACATTCTCTTGATTAGGGAGGATCCAAGGAGCTGCAAGAGCCCAGTGAGATAGTGAGCTAAGAAATGTTTCTCGTTCCATTTTTTTAACTAAAAAAAGTTTTTTAATGTACATGGGCATATTGTCTGCATGTATGTCTGTGCAGCACATGTGTACCTGGTGCCCACAAAGGCCAGAAGAGGGCTTTATATCTTCTAGAACAGAAGTTACAGATGGTTGTGAGCAGCCATGTAGGTCATGGGAATCAAACTTGTATCTTCTGCAAGAGTAGCCAGTACTCTTAACCTCTGAGACATCTGTCCAGTCCCCATTTATTTTCTTAATACTTAAAACTAGTGGGCAGAAATGTAAAGTACATGAAAAGAGGTAAGATAATAGACATTTACATAGGGTCATTTTCTCACTCCATAGATAAGGCTGTGCTCTGTTTTAAGTTGCTGCCTTACCCTACTTGGCTTTTGAGCTGAGTCTTGCCCTGGATGCCTCCATTTTACAAAGAAGAAGTTAGCTCCATATTTTTTAATTGAGAATAAATTATTTTCTCATACACTATAACTTGATTATAGTTTCCCTTCCCTCAACTCCTCCCAGTTCCTCCCTACTTCTAATCCCCTCTAGATTCACTCCCTTTCTGTCTCTCATTAGACAAGAACAGGCTACTAAGAGATAACAACCAAACATGGCAAAATAAAATATAGTAAGATAAAGCAAAAACTATTATATCAACCAATGTTGGACACTGCAACCCAACAGGAGGAAAAGAGTCCTAAGAGCAGGCACAAGAGTCAGAGACCCACTCATTCTTATAGTCAGTCTGAGTCCCATAAAAATACTAAGATAATAGCTGTAATATATATCCTGAGGACCTGAGTATAGACCCAACTAGGCCCTGTGCTTGCTGTTTCAGTTTCTATGAGTTCATATATGCCTTGCTTAGTTGATTCAGAGGGCCTTGTTCTCCTGGTGTCCTCCATCCCCTCTGGCTCTTACACTCTTTCCACTTCCTTTTCTGTGGCATTTCCTGAGCTCTGAAGGGAGGGATTTGATGAAGACATCCCACTTAGACTCTCTCCACATAATGCGTGGCTGCAGGTCTCTGCATCTGTTTCTATCCACTGCCAGAGGAAGCCTGTCTGATGATGACTGGATATGGCACTGATCTATGAGTATAGCAGAATATAATTAGGAATCATTTTATTATTTTTTTAGATACATAGTGTTTGGTTTTACCCTAGGTCTCTGGGCTAACTACATCCCAAGCAGTGTTAGGGATGGATTCCATCTCATGGAGTGGGCCTTAAGTCAAATGGGACATTGGTTGGTTACTCCCACAAGCTTTGTGGCACATTGACCTAGCAGGCAGGACAGATTGTTGGTCAAAGGTTTTGTGGCTAGGTTTGTCTGTTTTTATGCCAACATCATGTAGTTTTTATTACTATAGCTCTGTAGTACAACTTGAAATCAGGAATGGTGGGACCTCCAGCAGTTCTTTTATTGTTCAGTGTTAGTTTAGATCTCTAGAGTTTTTGTTTTTCCATGTGTAGTTGAGAATTGTGCTTGCAAGGTCTGTAAAGAATTGTGTTGGAATTTTGACAGGGATTGTGTTCGATCTGTAGATTGCTTTTGGTAGGGTGGCCATTTTTACTATGTCAATACTACTGATCCATGAGCATGGGAGATCTTTCCATCTTCTGATATTTTCTTCAATTTCTTTCTTCAAAGACTTGAAGGTTTTATCATACAAGTCTTTTACTTACTTGGTTAGAGCTACCTCAAGATGTTTTACATTATTTGAGGCTCTTGTAAAAAGTGCTATATTTCCAGATTTCTCTCTCAGTCTGTTTATCATTTATATATAGGAGGGCTACTGATTTCTTTGTTGTTGTTGATCGTGTATTCAGCTACTTTCATCAGCTGTAGGAGTTACCCAGGAGAGTTTTTAGGGTCACTTATGTATATTATCATATCATCTGCAAATAAGGTTACTTTGAATTTTTCCTTTCCAGCTTATATCCCCTTGATCTCCCTCAGTTGTCTTACTGCTCTATATAAAACTTCAAGTACTATATTGAATATATATGGAGAGTGTCTTGTGTTGTTCCTGATTTTAGTGGAATTGCTTTGAGTTTCTCTTCATTTAAATTGATGTTGGCTCTCCGAATTCTGTAAATTGCCTTATTATATTTTAGAATGTCCTTTGTGTCCCTATTCTCTCCAGGACTTTTATCATGTCAAATGCCTTTTCTATATCTACTGAGATGATATGTAGATTTTGTCTTTCAGTTTCTTTATATGGTAGATTACATTTATTGATTTTTGTATATTGAACCATCCCTGCATCTCTGAGATGAAGACTGCTTGATCATGCTGGATGATCATTTGATGTGTTCTTAGATTCGGTTTGCATCTATTTTTGCATCTGTGTTCATAACAGAAAATAGTCTGTAATTCTGTTTCTTTGTTGAGTCTATCTGTGATTTGGGTATCAGGGTAACTGTGGCCTCATAAAATGAATTGGACAATGTTTCTTCTGTTTCTATTTTGTGGAATAATTTGAGGAATATTGGCATTAACTCTTCTTTGAAAGTCTGGTAGAATACTAAAAGCATTTGGCCCTGGGGTTTTGTTTGTTTGTTTGTTTTTATTTTTGATTGAGAGACTGTTAATGACTACTTCTATTTCACTAGGGGCTATAACCCTATTTATATTGTTTATCTGGTCTTGATTTAACTTTGATAACTGGTACCTATCTCGAAAATTAAGCCTTTCTTTTAGATTTTTCAATTTGGTGGAATACAGTTTTCTAAAGTATATCCTTATGAGTCTCTGAGTTTTCTCAGTGTCTGTTGTTATATTCTCATTTTAATTTCTGATTTTGTTACTTTGGATAGTTTCTCTCTGCCTTTTAGTTTGACTAAGGGTTTGTCTATCTTGTTGATTTTCTCAAAGAAGCAACTCTTTGTTTCATTGATTCTTTGTACTGTTCTCTTTGTTTCTATTTTATTGATTTAAGCCCTCAGTTTGATTATTTCTTGGCATTTACTCCTCTTGGGCAAGATTACTTCATGTTGTTCTAGAACTTTCAGGTGTGTTGTTAAGTTGCTAGTATGAGATCTCTCCAATATTTTTATGTAGGCACTTAGTGCTATGAACTTTCCTTTTAGCATTGCTTTCATTGTGTCCCATAAGTTTGTGATACTGTGTATTCATTTTCATTGAATTCTAGAAAGTCTAAGAATTTTTTTCTTAGTTTCTGTCTTCATCTTTTTTTCATTCAGTAGAGAATTTTGCAGTTTCCATGAGTTTGTAAGCTTTCTGTTGTTTCTGTTGTTGTTGATATCCAGCTTTAATCCATGGTGATCTGATAGGATGTGGGGAGTTATTTCAATTTTCTTGTATCTGTTGAGATTTGTTTTGTGTCTGAGTATGTGGTCAGTTTTGTAGACAGTTCCATGAGGTGCTGAGGAGGTATATTCTTTGGTTTGGTGAAATGTTCTGGAAATACGTTAGGTCTATTTGGTTTGTAACATCTGTTAGTTCCAGTATTTCTCTGTTTAGTTTTTGTCTGGATGACCTGTTCTTTGGTGAAAGTGGGGTACTGAAGTCTCCCACTATTAGTTTGAGGGTCATTATGTTAAGTAAGCTGTAGTAGTGTTTCTTTTACAAACTTGGGTGCCCTTGTGGTTGGAGCATAGATAATAAGAATTGAAATGCCATCTTGGTGTTTTTTTCCCCTTGGATGAGTATGCAGTGTCCTTCCCTATCTCTTTTGATTAACTTGGGTTTAAAGTCTATTTTGTTAGATATTAGAAAGGCTACACCAGCTTGCTTCTTAAGTCTATTTGCATGGAATATCTTTTTCCAACCCTTTACTCTGAGGTAATGTCTATCCTTGATGTTGAGGTGTGTTTCTTGGATGCACCAGAGGGGTGGATGCTGTTTTCCATTCATTCTGTTAGTCTGTGTCTTTTTACTGGGGAATTAGACTATTGATATTTGGAGATATCAATGACCAATCCTGTTATTTTGTTGTTGTTTTTGGTGGTGGTGGTGTGTGTATTTCCCTTCTTTTGATTTTTGCTTGTTTGAGATTATTTCCTAAATTTCATGGGTATAGTTAACCTTCTTGGGTTGGAGTTTTTCTTTAAGTCCTCCTATAGGGCTGGATTTGTAGATAAATAATGTTTAAATTTGCCTTTGTCAGGAATGTCTTATTTTCTCCATCTATGATGACTGAAAGTTTCACTAGGCATGGTAGTCTGGGCTGGCATCTGTGGTCTCTTAGAGTCTGCAGCACATCTGCCTAGGCCCTTCTGGCTTTTAGAGTCACAATTGAGAAGCCAAGTATACTTCTAATAGATCTGCCTTTATATGTTACTTGGCCCTTTTCCCTTACAGCTTTTAATAATCTTTCTTTGTTTTGTGTGTTTAGTGTTTTGATTCTCATGTGCTGAGGGGACTTTCTTTTCTGATCCAATCTATTTGGAGTTCTGTATGTTTCTTGTACCTTGATAGGCATTTCCTTCTTTAGATTAGGAAAATTTTCTTCTCTGATTTTGTTGAAAACATTTTCTAGGCCTTTGAGCTAGATTTCTTCTCTTTCTTCTATTCCTATTATTCTTTGGCTTGGTCTTTTCATGGTGTCCCAGATTTCCTGAATGTTTTTTGTCAGGAGATTTTTTAGATTTGACATTTTCTTTAATGTATGTATCCATTTCTTTTATCACATCTTCAACACCTGACATTCTGTTATTCATCTCTTGTATTCTGTTGGTGAAACTTACCTCTAGTTCCTATTCAAATTCCTAAATTTTTTTTCTCTTCACTGCATGTTTATTCATAAAAGATTTGAGCTATTCATGCGTCCGTGGAGAAGCCCTGTCTCCCAACTATATAGTAATCATTAGTGAANTGTTGCCTTGTGGAGTTCTGTTGCTGAGATTCCTTGGATGAAGCCGCC
>LZPO01089909.1:836339-850258 GCA_001675575.1 Neotoma lepida
TGAGGTTGGTATGTATAAGGAGTGGAAGATCTTTTTAATGTAAAAATAAATAAATTAATTAATTAAAAAAAAAAGAAAACAGCTCCCAGGTCTCAGAGAAAATGAAGGCAAGGAACAAAGCATCCAGACTTAGAGGAGGGACTCATTGGATTCTGATTGATGCCAGCATTTTAGGAGCTTGAACTGAACTTCAGAACTCTGAAAAGTACACGTTGCTGGATGCTATTGTTATTATTGAAGTAGTTCTGAGAATAAATCAGTTGTAAGAATGGCAAAAGAAATTGGAGCTACAAAGAGCCTTATGTAGGATACTTAGAACAGGAGCATGATGCTAGCAGGAGGCAAGATGCTCCCTTTTCTTTATGACACATCTCTAGAGAGTCAGCTGGTAACCAAAACTGGAATTTGCAGAATCCCAGCTCCAGTATTGCCAAGTGGAATACAGAGTGAGTTTAGAGCTGAGAACCTAAATGGCATACTCATGTAGTTCCTGTTTTTCCAGGATATATCACTTCAATCTGCATATCCAAGGCTCCTTTCATTCCAGCATGTTTTCTCCAGTAATGGCTGTGAGCTGTGTTTCTGGTCCATTGTTTGGTCCTTAGATTCTTTTTTCGTGTTGACTACAGACGGGTGAAGAAACCATGCCAGTGCATACCATATGACTAAATTCTCAGTTTGTTTAAGTTGGAATTTATAAATCTAGCAGCACAGTGTAGCAAGGCTCTGCACAAAGTAAGGACTTTCTGTATCTAAAAGCCTTCATTTGATACTTGCAATAAACTGAGGGAAAACAATAGTGATGTTACAGATCTAAATTTACTTCCTTCATTACCACCCTATTTTATGAACCTAAATCCCTGTTATCTGAGAAAAGGAATCCAAACAACAGACACAAAAATGCATTGAAGATGAAAACAGTACAGTAACTAGCTTCAGCATTCATTCATTTGGGGTTCTGTGTGGAGCCTTTGACTAGCAAACGTGTCCCCTCATCTTTCTCTTTAAAGCTTTGAAGAGGGACTGGGCACATGAAGTCCAATTGCAAGTTATTCTTTCGATGTGCTGATACAAATTTTTGTTCCCACAGAAACAAAAAATGATGTCTGTAAATGGCATTTTGTTTGAGGATGATTGCTCCCTTCCATACTGATGAGTGTGTGGGTGGATTTGTAAGCTTTCATTCTAGCCAGGCATCCGTTCTTCTTCATCTTGATGTAGTCATCTTTTGCGAATTACTTTCTCAAATGGCAAGCTTCATCTGAAATTAGGTACTTTACTAGAGATGCTATTTAAATCACAATTTGACAGTTTCTAAGCTCAAAAGAAGAGTGCGGGCTGTGATAATATCATCAACATCAACGACAGTAAGCTGCCACAAATGGTTTGGCTAGAATCTCCAGACAGGAAGAATTCAAATATTAACTTCATTTTCTTCTTGTGACACTTATGAATCGGCTTTATCTATTTATATTCTTAATTTCTCTTGATTTGATAGCCATTCCCTTTATATTTTTGGATCTATCTGGTATTAAAAAATAACTTTCTCCTGCCTCCCAAAAGCCACAAAACTAACTGCGCTCACACTTCTTGAAAGAAACTGCCAATACCTTCTCACTCTTTATCTCTTTAACATGTAGATAACACTCCTGTCACTGTACTGTATCACTCATCAATAGCACAGATGGCTTGCCCACTGTGACTGTGCACAGAGTGTCAACCCCACTGATTCCTTTTCTCCTATTCCTCTCACAGAGACCTTGGCATATTGTCATTAACATCCCCTATCCCTGACTTTTATGACTCTGAAGCCTCTTTGTTCTCTTTATTCTGAATAGTTCTTCAGAGACCCCTGCCTTGATTTTCTTCTTCCACTTGATCCTAAAATTTTTCCAGGACTTTTTCTCTTGCTCTTGCTTTTGTCTCTTATCTTGGTAAGTATGCCAGTGTCCGTGGTTTTGCTTACCTAAACTGTGTCTCAAGTCACTTACCTTCTCAATCTCTGTTCATATGCTCACAACTTCCTAATAACTATCACTCACCAGTTAATACAACAGCATCTCAAATTCAACAGATTTAATGGTAACTTCATTCTGACTTTCCACAAATTATCTCATTTCTCAGAGCCTAAAGCCCATTTTTGCTTCTCCTTGCATCCAATAAATCATGAATTTGCAAGCTCTCTGCCTTACTAATATCTGAATCAATGCCTTGTATCTCATCATTTCAACTGCCCTACTCCCAATTCTCATAATCATTCACCTTGTCTTTTGTAATAAGCATGTGCTTTCTCTCCTTTCTTTTCCAACAAAGTTAAATTCATTTGCTAGAGTGCACAGCTCTGTGCCACAGTGTCATGAACCCTACATTACTAGATGACAGGAATTCTGTAGCTCCATTATTATCTTTTTTCCAACATAATATTTTTATTCATTCTTTGGAATTTCATATCATACACCTCTATCACATTCACTTCCCAGTCCTTCCCTGCCCACTCCCTGCCCTTGTGATCTACCTCCAACAGCAACAACAACAAAAGTCTAATTTGTATTGTCTATATACTCACTGTAGCTCCATTATAATCTTATAGTACCACTGTGATAAAGGTAGTTTGTCATTGACTAAAACATATTTATGAGGTTTGTGACTACATTTACCATATGGTCTGGGTAAGCAGCAAGGTATATATCATATATCACATAGCCAGCAAAGGATTTAGCAGAATCTGTCATTATTGAGCTACATGTGGCTATATATTAGACAACACCATTACCCCATGCAAATTAAGTCACTCTTGTATGATCTCCCTCCACCAATTTCAGTGTTCTTCAAATTGCCAGGTCAGTATATTTGGTGAGTTCTTCTAGAGAAAGCTTCCCTTAGGCTATTGAAGCTTTGCCCACAGTCTCAGAAGGGTCAGTTGGGAGTTTCCGTCCTCCTCCACTACTCCCAAGATAACTGTGTGGGAATCCAGAAGCATAGATATTGGCCTTTGTGGAGATATAGCCTGGAGGACTAATTCACTATGTGAAAGTATCCTTTGGGGATTACAGTGATTTCTTTGTGTAGGATTTCTGCCAAGATCTCACCCTTGCTTATTTTGGTTTTGTTCCCTACTCCTTAACTCATTTACCTGTCTCTTAGTGTCAACTGCTGGGCAACTGTACCTACCAAGTGCCAGATAACATGCTGAATGTGCCCATGAATAATTTCATTATTTGAACCCTCAAATCCATTCTGAGTACAAAGTAACATCATGATTTAGCAGCAGAGGAAACTACAGTTTAAGGCTGTTAAGACTCTTGAAATCTATATAGCTAGAAGTTTGCAATGCTCAGAATCCAAACAGGACCTGAAAGGTAGCTTATCAACTGATTTACTATAATCCTTTCAATGGCACATTTTTTTGTACAAGGCAGACTTCTAATATGGACCCTGAGATCACTGCCTACTACTATAAATATACATATATAATCCCAACTTCATGAATGTGAGCTGGATCTTGTGATTTGCTTTTCACAAATCAAATGCTGTAAAATTAATTTTAATTTTTTGGTTAGTTATGGTAGACTTGGTAGCAGATCATCCCACTGGCTTCAGTCAGCAAACTACCATATTGGGGCACCCAGGTGATAGGAAATTGAGAGCAGCTTCTAGTTAAGACCCAATGAGGATCTGAGGCCCTCAGATGAGATGACCAAGCCTACATTTAGATGAGTGAGCTTGGAAGCAATCATTCTCAGGCAGATAACTTTGGGATAAAATTGTACTTATTGTCTGCATTTTTCCTGTAGCCCTTAAGATATCTTGACCCAGAAAGCTTGGATAAAGCTGTGTCTGAATTCCTGATCCACTGAAGCCAGAAGATAATAAATGTGGGGTAGTAAAAAGAATCTTGCTACCTAGAAACAGAGGAGTAACTCTTATTATTCTGTGTCATACTTGAGAGTTGGAGCTCAGGAAATTATTAATAGGAATTCCAACTCATAATTTATCAATTCTGTTGATATTACAGTCTAATATACTTAGCTAGAGTGGTGACAATAATCCCCTTCAGAGCATTACATTTCCAGCATGATTGGTACTTCGTGCTATTAGAGTTAAGCAAACAGCAAATAAATTCTTAGTGAGTATTGAATAAAGAAAAAAAATTAATGCCGTCAAAATAAGCTTTTGTTTTTGTGCTTGTTTCAACCAATTAATCAATCAATAAGGGACAGTGTAAATTTGGTACCAGCTGGTTTATTGCTTATTTAAACAAAGCTATGCTCAGTGCCACCTAGTAGATTGCATGTTCCCCAATATGTGCCTTTCTCTCTACCCATGCATATCACTCACACTAATCAGTGTCCATGCAGATGGAAACCACCCAAGGATGTGTTCTCCAATTCTTTCTCTCATTGACATGGAATGTTGATCAGAAATCGGAGATGTTAAAAGTAAAATTGAAAAATATGCAGCCCTCCAATTACTTCAGCAGCCTGAAACAATCCTTTGAGTAGGAAGAAAACGTAATAAAGGGATGGATGACACTTAATGACATTCAATAGCTATAATGATAGGAGTAGGGAAAAGCCATGTTATAAATGCAAATGCCTAATATGCTGTGCCTCACATAGAAACATGGATATATCCCCCATCCTTGTCAAATAATAGTTGGCAACAAATGGGGCAATTTAGCACAGAAAGCTCCGTGTCCCTAGAAACAGCTCAGTCCTGGATAAATCAGAATGGGTGGTCACCCTGGTAACAACAATTAACTCACAGAGACCTCAGTTCTCTTGCTTTCCAATTGGAGGTGGGACAATAAAAAAGGTATTTTCTTGAGTTTTTCTCCTTGAAAGCTATAAATACCCTCCTGCCAGAATTTATCATTTAAGTTAGTGGTATAAATTCTATTTCTTCAACTAAAAGTGACAGATATTGAGAAAAGATTTACTAATTTGACTTCCATGGTATATTGAAATGAAAGGTGGGAAATAGAGACAGGAGTGTGAGTTTGAAAAACAGAAAGCAATTAAAAACATGCACTAAGAAAGCAGTTGAATCAGCTAGCACATTATCAATTGATGGAATCACTTGAGCAGATACAGAGGGACAAATTACTTCCATTCTCTTCTATTTCCTTTATGTTGCTGGGCTTAAAAGCCACTCTGACCAAAAGCAACATAACGGAGGAAAGGGTTTCTGTTATCTTTCAGGTAGTAATAGTTTACAATTTAGGGAAGTCAAGGCAGAAACTTAAGCAAGAGCTTCAAGCCAGGATCATAGAGGAAGGCTACTTGCTGGCTTGCTGGCTTGCTAGCTTCCTGGCTTGCTTGGGCTCATGCTTAGCTATCTTTCTTATACAGACCAGGAGCCGCTGCCCAGGGAATGGTGCTGCCTACCATGGACTGGTCTCTCCTACACTGGTCAACAATCAAGACAATTCCCCCACAGACATATCTATAGGCCATCTTATGAGGACAATCTCTCAAAGACACCCTTCTCAGATGAATCTATGCTGTGTCAAGTTGACTATTAAAGGTAACTAGAGTATAGTCCGTAGTACATTTTCAGCCCTAGAGATTGGGGCCTTGCAATTTTCAATTTACAGAGTGAGAAGATTCCTTAGAGGTAGTCAAATCCAAACTTCTACTTCTCAAGCAGCATTCAAGGAAGCACTTTCTGCCTATTATAGAACAGTGGCCTTGGAGGATCCTAGTGGGTATCACATGATAGAAGGATACTTCATCACCTATGTCTAAAAACTAATTTCTTGACTGCAGGAATTTGCTATACAGTTCATGTGCTCACATGCAGTCTGTCATGGTGAAGAGGTCATGGGAACAGGAGTGTGAGGCACCAAGTTGTATTGCATCTATTGGTAAAAAGCAGGGAGCAATCACGACTTGTATCAGGCTCACATTCTCTTTTTTATTCAGTCTGGGACATAGCTGTACTTTCCTACTGCGTGATTTCACTAATACATAGAATCTGAAACAATAGAATCATAAGAGGAGAAGACACAGTGATTGTTTTTAAGAGCTAGGGGCAGTGCTCTCAGGGAATAGTGGTCAAATGATGCAGAGTTAAAGGAAAACAAGAAAACTATAGTCCCCAGTGACATATGGGGACTATAGTTAATAACAATGCATTATGTTCTTTAAAATTGCTGAGAAGAGATACTGTTTTCACCATAAAAAATACTATATGAGGTGATACATTTGCTGTTTGATTGATTTAGGCATTCTGAAGTATATACATATTTCAAAACACATATGTATGCTAAATGTATGGAAATTTTACTTGCAAATTTCAGAATGTTATTTAATAAAGAACCATTGGCTCATGTGCACTGTAAAGCTAAAAGAGTAAGAAGATATTTGTAATGTGTTTTTTATTTTTTTATTTTTATATTCTTCTCTCATACATTACATCCTGCCCATCCACAGTTTCCCCTCCCTCTGCTCCTCCCAGTCCCTCCCCTCAACTTTCCTCTCCCCTAGATCCACTTCTCTTCTGGTTTCCTTCAAAAAAAAAGAGCAGGCATCCCAGGGATATCAACCAAACATGGCATAGCAAGTTACAATAAGACAAGGCACAAGCCTTCATATTAAAACTGGACAAGGCAACCTAGTAGGAGGAAAAGAGCCCTAAGCACAGGCAAAAGAGTCAGAGACATCCCCCCCCACTCCCACTGTTAGAGGTAACACAAGAACACAAAGCTACACAACCATAACATATGCAAAGTACCTAGCTCAGACCTATACAGGGTCCATGTTTGTCACTTAAGTCTCTGTGAGCACCTATGAGCCCTGCTTAGTTGATTTTGTGGGCCATGTTCTCATGGTGTCCTAGACCCCTCTGATTGCTTACAATCCTTCCTCCCCATATTGTGTGGGGTTCCCTTGGATCCACCTAATGTTTGGCCTTGGGTCTCTGCATCTGCTCCCATCAGTTATGGGATGACACCCCTCTGATGACAATTGGGTTAGGCACCAATCTATGAGTATAGCAGAACATCATTAGGAACCTGACTTAACCATATATATTTTAGTCTCTCTGCTGTTTTTTCTTTTCCCCTGTCTCCCATCTTCCCTCCTCCCCCTGCCTCTCCTTGTTTCCTTTCTTTCTGTCCTCACTATCTTTCTGCTTTTGCTTTTGGACATACTTACTTATATTTGGGTGACTTTCTTTGTCTGCCTAATCACTGGAAAGGGAATAACAGAAAATACTAAAGATAATTGGAATACACTGTTATTTTTTAAAATAATTACAGTTTTAGCTTTTTAATAAGGCAGTTTAAAACATGAGAGAATGTCTCCATGTTACATCACTTGGTTTCAGAATCTGTAAACTATAACCATCTTGATTTCATACATAATCTGACCATTTTCCCTACTCCCCATCACTGGATTTTTTTAAAGCAAGTCCCAGATAATATTAATTTATTCATGCACCCTTCAAAATACTTCTCTAATGAATAAAACCCTTTTAATTATAATTTCAATACTTTTATCATACAATATTAACAATAATATACTCCATAAATTAAACAATTATATGACAAATTAAATTAAAAGATCAAAAATAATTCCTTAATGTTATTAGTCAATATGCAAATACCAAACAACTTAAGAATTGATACTTCAGTGATAATGAATCCTCAAAACTTAGAGCATAATATTAATAAAAAGTCTACACACAGCTGTTGTGGACTATGCTCTTGCATTGGGCCAGGACAGACCAGACTAAAAGTCAAAATGTTAAAATGCCCACATTGTCAAACCAAAACTAAGTTGTTATCTGACCTTTGGAGATGTCAGGAACCTGACCTTTAGTCAAATTTTTGTAGCAGGTATACCAGCATTAAAATGAATTATCCTCTTACATCCTTAATCCTTATAAAAGGAAAATAAGGTAACTGGATGCAAATCCATCAGATGTCCTTCTATTGTTATGTATCCCTGAACCCACTTTACAAGGAAAGTGAGTTTGAAATCACCAATCTGCTTTTATTTAATGCCTTCTCTAGCCTTTGTTTATAAAACTAGCCTTTAGCATTCAGTCCATCCAAATATTTATCTAATGTGGTGAAGTATTGCTTGATTTTAAAGTAAAAAATAAAACTAATTAAGAACTTTAAAGTAAACTGTTCTTGACAAAGCTAAGTCTTTTCATTTGTTCATATGTATTTGTGTATTCCAGAAGTGTTTTAGTTTTTCTCTTATAGATTTTGAAATAAGTTTTCCAATGGTCATTGCTTTTTATTTAGTTTAGTTTATTCTTTGTTTAATCAGGGAATCTTTCCTTCTGTTATATATTCTTATTATTTGTGTAACAAATGATGGGGTCTTATAAATGGAATCATTACTTCTGTTAAATTCTCTAAATTATTACTTGTATATATGAATATTACTAATTTTAATCAACTTCATTACATTACAATTTATAAAAAATCCATATTTAAGGTGTAAAGCTGACATATACCTTTGTTATATCAATTATATAAATGTATCCCTTTAATCACTGCTGTCATTGTGGAATTTTACATGTTGTTTTTACAACTTTTTAATATAATAAACTATTTTCAATATATATCCTCAAAATCATTACTAGAATTAACCAATCATTAAAATTATAAAACATTCTAATTTCTTTCTTTTCTCTTTCATCTTTCTACCTAGTTTTAAATATTCTTTCAATTTTCCTTCTCACTCTCAACATGCTAAAAAGATTTTTTTCCAGTCAATGTTGTAACAAGAATAGATTCAATGTCAAATGCTGGCTGCTCCTAAAGATTGGAATTGCTATTACAGGCATACAGAAACATGATCCTCTTTGCAACAGGTGTGACTGTAAATACAAGTTTACTGATGTAAGCAGCTAATAATTAGAATGAGAGCTGACTCAAGAATAGATTTCTGGCTCATTAATATTTACTTTGGAGAAATAGGCTCAAGTGTTTGTCTCCAGTCTCAATAGGTCCATGACCTAGATGCTTACGTGAATGCATTTGTAGTGGGGCCCAATACTAAGGTTCTCATTATGCAGAGACTCTCAAGTGACCGATGGCTATGCAAACATACACCAGGTCCTGTTGTATTCCTATTTAGAAAGCTATAGTGACTGGCAATGGACTGTCACCAAACCATGACAATTTTTTATGAAAGATGAAAAGCAACTGTCTTAGCTAGCTGAGATCAAAGAGCAGCAATTTCACATAGGGGTATGGTCCTTTTTAGCCAACTCTTTCCTGGAACTGTGTGGACTCTAAGGCTAGAATGTTACCTGCCTAAGGATAGGGTAATGACCACAGTGTTATGGGAGAGTGATGAGGAGAAAAGAATGGATTATTCCTGTAATTGTTAGAATTAGTAGAGACTGTAAAAAAGTGACATTTAGTTACTGTGACAAAACATCTGAGATAATCAACTTACAAGGAGGAAGGATTTATTTTGAATTACAATTTCAATCCATGACTTGTTAGTCCTATCATTTTGTGGTTGTGGCTAACCAGAACATCATAGCAGATAGGTACAGCAGAACAAAGCTGTTCACATTGTGACAATCAAAAAGCAGAGAGAGAGAGAGAGGAAGAGATCAGGATCCCAAACCATCATTCAAGAGCATGCATCCAATGTTCCTGCTTTCTCTAACAAGACACCACCCTTAAAGTTTCTTCTACCTCCCAATATTACCATATGCTGAGGGACAAGTCTGTAACACATAAACTTTCTGGGGGACATTTTAAGATGCCTCTGGTCTCTAAAAGCTCTTTTCCATGTTACAATGCAAAATATATCTATTTCATCTCCAAGATTCCCCATAGTCTTAACAGTTCCAGCATGACAAGAAAGTCCAAGTCAAATAATGTCATCAAAGTACACTCTATATGTATAAAGTACCATAATAAAACTCATTTTTTGCATAATTAATACAGGCTAATTTTTTAAAGGAGAATAAAACCAAAATCTCCAAGACTCAACTCAGGGTAAATTCTTAGTTCTGGGCACCTTTAAAGTTCTTCTTAAAGTTATAGACTACTAAGGTACAGTGGCACAGAGTATATATTCCCATTCCAGAACAAATTAATTAAAGTCTAGAAAAGAGGAATGGGACCAAGGCAACACCCAAAGTCAGCATGTTAGATTCTGTAGTTCCAGATCTAGCATTTGGGGCACATGCGGGTATAATGTGTGCTCCAAAAGTGTCCCTGTCTACAGCATTGTCAGCTTTAACCCAGATGGCTGCTCTGTTGACATAGTGCCACTCATTGCCTTCAGCTTCCCTTAGTGGGCATTTCAAGTTCCTGGCATCCTAACATCCTAGAGACCTCCGTTGTGGTTTTAGCTAAACTCTTACTGCTTTTTCTTTGTTTGCTTGCTTGTTTTGCCATCTCAAGGGCTAAGTGCCCAGAGACTGACCCTCCCACACACTACAGGTTTCTCATGCTTCTTTTTCTTTAAACTCTTTTGAGACAGGGTTTCATTATGTAGCCCTCACTGACCTGGAACTTACTATATAGAACAAGCTGGCTTCAACTTTAAAGCAGTCTTCCCATCTCTGCCTCTTGAGTGTTGGGGTTATAAATGTGCACCACCATGCTCACCTCCAGGCTTTTTTTAGGAATTTGGGTAGACAGCACCATAATCTCACAGCTATTGAATTCTGCACATATGCAACATCATGTGGAAGATGCTAAGGTCTATCACCAACATGAGCTGTACCTGCTGAATCCTCTGAAGGTGTGGCTGCTGTGGCCAGAATATCTTGCCACCTGAAGTTTGAGAAACAAATCCCAAGGAAATAATTCTCCAGACACACTTTGTGTAAGCACTGTACCCTAGAACTCCCTTTGAGCCTGCCATGAGTAGGGACTGGACAAGTCCTGAGACACACTCAAGACATTGCTCCTGTAGTCCCAGGTAAAGCTCTTGACTTCTTTTTAATACTGTTCATCTCTTCAGCAACTGCACCTTTCTTGGTTGGAAAGTTAAATGTGTACATTTTTTAGTTTTGAAAAGCAGAAAGTTTTTCAAATCTCCTCTATTGCTTGTGATTCTTTTCATAAATCCAGAAAACAATGATCATCCAAATTTATGCTAGTTTCTAATGTTTTGCAGTTTGAATTTTCCTCACCCTGACTAAATTAATTTAGTGGGGTTTTTTTTGGTTCAGCCTCTCACAAAGTCTTGGAATATGGAAAAATATAGACAAGTCCTTTGCTGCAATATAAGATGAATGGCACCTAGTCCAGGCTCCAGTAGAGTCCTTGTCCTCATCTGAAACTTCACAAACACAGCATTTACTGTCTACACTCTTATAAGAAATTTGTTGTTTTGAATTCCCATCAGAATCATCCTGTAGAGATAAGGCTGTGCCCAGCTCTAAATTATTGTCTATTTGGTAAGAGCGGCTTGCTCCTTGCCCTGAGTGATTCCATTTTATGACCAGCACTTATCTGTATTTTGAGTGCAATTGCAGAGGCAGGGTTACTCTACACCTCATTGTGCACATAAATACCACTACCTGTCAAAATTCGCTCCTAAAAGTCAAAAAATACCACCTTATAAGCTTATCAAAGTAGACTGGGTATGCATAAGCACATATGTGTATTAAAAACTATATACAGAAAAAAATCAGGCCTAAACTGATCAAATATATCAGGTCAAGGAAGAGTGCAACATCCACATCTGGACCCTATAAAGAGAAGCTCACATTACATTGAGATGGCAATGGCCCCCACCAATCTGTCATCTGATCACTTACCCAGAGCATGGCATTAGAAGGGAGGAAATATCTGGCATCTAACATATCCCTCAAAGGCATGCTTCCAGTGACCTGAATTCCATCCACTAGACCCTGCCTCTTAAAGATTCCATGACCTCTCAATCAGCCTACAAGCTAGCAACCAAGGTGGTTGCTTTTAGAGGACATTTAAGAGTCAAAACATAACACCAATACTTGTCTTAGTTTGAGGGTCTGGAAAAAAAGACCTTGATCAAAGATATGAGAACAATTAATTGATCAGAAGAGGCAGTCTGATCTCAGAAAGTGTGGGAAGGGAAAACTTTGAAATGGCATGTAAATGGAGGTTTAGCACTTTGGTCAACTGATGATGACCTTGCTGGGCATTCTCTGAGATACTGTTTAGTTGTACTTTTTCATTGGGACCACCAGCCTGCAAATAACGACATGGAGAGTTATTACTAATTATGAAAGCTTGGCCTTAGCTTAGGCTTTTTTCAAACTAGCTCTTAGAATTCAAATTAACCTGCTTCTATTAATCTATGTTCTATCACATGGCTCAGTTACCTTTCCTCTGTCCCATTTGTCCAACTTGTTCCACTCATTTCCTGTACACCTAGATTCATCCCTCTGACTTCCTCTCTCTCTGCCCAGAAGTCCTGCCTATCCTCTCCTGCCTAGCCATTGGCCATTCAGCTCTTCATTATACCAATCATAGCAATACATCTTCACACAGTGTACTAATATTCCACACCAATACTGTGCAAAACATGGCTCAGAATTGTCTGATGGCACTTGAGGAAACTAAGATGTTTATCCATTAAGTTGCACTCCTTATTGATTCAAGGTCAACTATGAGTGAAGGGGTGAAAGTTAACATTTGGCCTGCCTCACTTGTAAACCAGGCATGCTCCTTCATGCCAAGGATTTTACAGGAAATCGCTAAAATAGATTAACAGAATATGAGAGCCATAATTCTATATTGTTTTTGTTGTCTTGTTTTTTTTATGTATGAGTTTGATCTTACCAACAGGAATAAAAACTCTTGGAGTATGTGGGCTACTTCTTGTATTTGTATGATTGCCCTATTCCTATGAATTCTGGTAAATTCCTTGCTATTGCAAGATTTAATCCATCCAGTCACCCATAAGTTAGCGGGGGAGGGGGGACGATGAAGACACACTCTTTGATTTCTACTCTCTCATGCAATGCATTCCAGCCGTTCCTCAAGTGCCTCCTTTTGTGACTTTTTTGATCTACAATATCCGTTCTTCCATTGCAAATGCATTGATTCACATCGTCTTACAGGATCAGCTAAGTAACTTCATTAATAAAATGTTCCAAGTTCTACCTTGGAATACTCATGCCCATTTTCAAACCACTGTCTGGTTCTTCTGCTATACAGTTTATCATACTGTACCGACATTTTAAAAATATATTTGTATTTCTATTTTTGTGGTGCCAAGATTAGGACCTGGTGCTTGCCTAAAGTATATGTTCTACCACTGAGCTGCAGTTCTAGCCACTAAATTTTGTTTTGTGTGTTGGTCTTGGATTACAGAGTATGAACTCATTGAGAAAGTGAATAATGTCACAAATCTCTTTATCTATAACACACAGCTCAATGCTTATTTGGAAGGAGTAAATGCTCAATAATATTTTTGGAATATAAATTTTGGATTCAACAAAACATGAAACTGAAAATGCCTACTGTAGTTATCCCTATAATGCTTCCCAAATATTGGTAGCCTAAATGTGTATATGGTTATGGTAAATATTCCTCAGAATCAAATGCTAATGTTCTTCAAAAAGAGACGACCAAGAATCTCTGCAGCTATATAAGTTGAATTTTCACTGTTAAGTTTCAAAGTGAGAAGCCTGTTTGACATATCAAAGCAGACCTGGCCTCCAGGTTCCCCCAACATCTCTCAGTCCCTACTTTTACAGGATATGGCTGGCATACATCACCCTTCTCCCAGAGGCTCTTCTCTATATAATCCAGACATTTTGGTTGCCTGCCCTTTTGCATCATTGGCCTCTTGGCTGCTGCACCTGGTTCCCCTCTCTCTCCTTTATCTTTCCCTCCCTTCTCCCACATGGCCCAGCTCAGTCTGGTCATGTCCACTCTAGACTCTCCCAGATGTCCCTGCCTCTGGATATGCTCTCCCACATATCTGCAATAAGCT
>LZPO01089909.1:859279-876943 GCA_001675575.1 Neotoma lepida
ACACACACATTAGTAAAAGATGTAACATATAGTATCCTTATACAGTCTTATTACTTTATTCTATCTGAATTGCAAAGTTAGCCTTAAGCTGTTAAGCAGTCAATTAGAAAAAGGAACTTGGTTCTATTGTTCATATCCATAAAGCAAAAAATTAGCCAATTACCAAAATGAAACACTATTTCTAGTAGTAAGCCCCTGCCAAGTTTCTCTGGAGAAGCTTCATGGAGAAGTCAGTACATGGTATGATACAGTCAGTGTTCTCAGCAGCAACCTCACACCATGATGGCTTTCACAGGGCTGCTGTTTCTTGGGTTCCCTCAAATAAGCAGATGGCAGCACATCAACTTGGAAATCAAGAAAGGCAATCATATGGTGATTGTAGGGGAGCCAGGGAGGTTCAATGATATAGTCCACATAGTCAGTTCTTTCTTCTACTAGGCAAAAATTAACCATACAGTTTAGAATACACCAGGAGTGCAGTCTAGCAACCGGAATTGGTTCAAATCCCAACACCTCTAATACTGCACACAATTGTTATGAGTTATTACAGTTTTTTGGACAGACAAAACACAGGTTCACTTCATTAGTGTACAGATGACTCAGAAAAGAATGGTTTACTTAACACTGCTAGAAACCACCAGACAACAAATCCTTCATGCTATTCTCAATAATACCCCCAACCTAGCTGGTTTTGTCTGCACAAAGAAACTTTTTTTGCTTCCATTTGGCATGTGGCTTTAGCAGGTGATGCTGGCCTGGGCGAGAAGCTGGTATCAGAAAAACCCAGGCAGCTCTGCAAGGCCATGGAGCCATGAACTCCTGGGAATGCCTAGTCATCGTTGAATGTGAGCCTTTTGAGGAGACACTCACTCATGCTGTCCTCCTCGCTGGCCTGCAGGCGGAGGTTGGTCAGGGTGTTGCTAATCTTCTTGATGAGCTTCAACTCCTTCTCTAAGAAATAGTTCTCCAAGAAGTGGCAGAGTTGGACGTCTGAGTTGGCTGAAACCAGGCATGCAGATCCAGAAGGACTTGGTTCAGGTTCTTCTCCAAGGCCAAGGACGTTTCCATGGCATCCAGGCTCCCACCACACTGTTATGAGGGCAGCGTCTGCCCATCAGAGACGAAGTCACTGCTGCTGTGCATCAGGAGAAGATAGGCACCCTGACCCTTGTCTTCAGACAGATCCCGGAAGAAGTGAACCAGGCCTTCCATAGACGTGTTATTTTTGAAAAAGAATCTCAGAGAGAGGTAAGTATCTGAGGCCTGCAGATGCATGCTGATCAGGCAGTCGATAGTGGCCTCCACCTCCCTGGTGTACTTTCGAGAGCTCTGGGTACTCATGGTTGGTGAGCAAGATGGCACTTATGAAGAAGCCTGCTTCCAGAAACAGTATATTGCAGATTGTTCTGGAAGTTTCGTGTATAGAAGCAAGAACAGAGGGTAGTTATGAGTCTAGGGGGTGGGGCTGGGAGTTTCTAATAGGGCAGTGGTGCACAGTCTCACAATCATTTGAGATAAGGATTTAATTTTCTTGTATCTTGTAGTTATTGGAATGGAGTCTTTATTTGTTCCGTGTCCCGTTTTTAAAAACCATAATTCTAAGGTGAGGTAAGAACACCTAAAGTTTTCACAATGAAGACTTTGATCATTTGTGACTTAAAACTTCCTTGCTTATCAATTTAGAGGTGGATGCAGTACTTTTACTTTGCATATAACCCTGTTGTCTCTGTGAGTAGCCGTTAATCCCCTTTTCTCAGACATAAAGTTAATAGCACTCCTATCCCCCTACCAAGGGTCCTTGTTTGAGATATGTATTATATAGTCACTTTATTATAGATATCATAGATAAATGTGAAAATGGTATCACACAAAATATTGAGCATGCGTATAATTTGTTTATTTTTATTTGTTTGTTTGAGAGAGCCTCTCATGTAGTTGAGGCTGACATCCGACTCAGGGATGACCCTGAACTTTCCAAGTGGTGGGGTTCCAGGCATACGTCATCACATTTACCTTGTTTCACATTACCACTTCACTAATCATGCCAGTAAGAACTTCTGTTGTAAGTTTTCTATGCAGTATATATTAGTCACTTCTTGCATTCATTGTACCTAGAAAATACTATGGAATGTCATAAAGGTCAGTTGTCTAACTAGGTAATGGAGTCCTGTGATTCTAGACACTCCACCATTAACTGAAACATAACGTGAATGTAAATAAAAATTCAATAATGTATATTTATAAATCTTATCAAAATTAAACACATACAGATGATTATAAATTAGCTGGTCTCCATTAAAAATTCAAGACAGACCTTAACGTCCTCATAAGGCTTCTTTCAGCTTTATGATTCCATGCTGAGCTTTTTATTTGCTAAGTGCCATTTGCCTTGAGCTGTTTCACAATTAGAGCATTTTCAAGTGTTTTGGGTCAAATAGGCATATCCTACTCATGGTAAAACTCTGAACCCCAGGAAAAAAAGAAACAAAACCTCTGCTCTAAACTTGGAAACTTACTGTAAATGAAAGTAAATCATTATTTTGCAGCTACTTTCCAATTTAACTTCCTGGTTGCTGAAAACATACATTGTAAAATTTGAAAAGAAAGCATGCAGTGTCCTTTCACTGCTTTGGTTAAAATATGAATACATACCCTACATCTAAATATGTGGCACTAGCATCTGTAGACTGAACCCCGAGAAGCCATAAGCACTATGACTTCTGCCTTTCTCAACTTGCTGTCTCAGGTAATTTGATCTCAGTGTTAGGGAAGCAAACTGGCACAATCTATATAAACATTTCCAGATGAGTTAGTAGTGTGTTATGTACTAATGCTGAAAAATCCTTCCATTATCACTTTGGAGAGAACAGAAGCCGAGTTAGAGCCACACAGTGTTGGATGATTAAACTCTTTCTTGTCAGAATCATGTCAGTACTATACCTTCTTTTAGCCTCAGCTTTCTTGCCTTTAAAAGGGGAAACTGTGGTTGGTATGTAAAATAAAATTAAAAAAAGAATTAAAAAAAGATATTAGTATCTCACAAATGTGCTACCAAGCTAAATTATTTAATGAATGAGAAAACATTGTGAACCAGTAGAACTCAAAACATGGGGGTATGTCTTTGAGGAGTGGATTGGGGTTGGCATGGAAGGAGGTGAGGAGGGAGGGAGAAGGGGAAGAAGGGGGAACTGGGATTGGTATGTAAAATGGAAAAAAAAGTTTTTTAAAATAAATAAGACAATAAAAAGAAAAATCATGGGGTACATCATTAATCCATTTTGCAACAAAATTATGGAGATCCTTTCACTAAAGAGCTATTCTGCTGAAAAGATTCCCTGTGGCTTTCAACCATGAAACCACAGAGGCATAGTTTTGATTGTCTAAGATCCAAGTCATTTAAAACCTTAGCAAGGTTAGCTTTTCTGTCATCTCTTAGCTAAACAGGCTATAATACTTCTTGGGGTCCTTTGTGGTCCTGCTGACTATAGATGCAGTAAATAAATGGCAGAGTTGCGTTATTCTCTCAATTCTCCAGCTCAAGACCATGATCCAAGAAATATGTAATGACCTGTCATGTTGGTGATGGTAAGTTTCTGGAACATTCCATATGAGTCTTAAAATTTCACAGAATTTACCTCCGCTTCAACTCAAATGAACCTAAAATGCTTCTGTGTTTAACAGACTCTCCAGAAACAAACACACACTGACATTAGGATTCCTATGCAAGTGACTTATTAGAAAAATACTCCCAGGGAAGACAAAAAGGACATGAGGAAACAGGACAGAGAAAAGAAAAGAAGCCAAAAAAATAAAGTTGCAATTTCAGAAAGTCTCTATTTTGTCCCAATTCCCACGGTCAAGCTCCAGGGTACAAACTACCCTTGGAGGTTATTTCAACATGAGACATGGAGAAAAGGCCTTCCTACTTCTACCCACGAGTTGTGAGCCTCCCCAGGATAATATAAACTTGCAAGGCCTTACCTTCCAGGGAAGCAAATTTATTAGCCCAAGAACAAGCCACTAAAAGATGCCTTGGGTGCTGATCATCTGCAGAAGTACACATTAGCAATGGGTGTTGAGTATAGCAAACTGACAGATGTGATATGAGGGTAATAGGCAGGAAATGTATAGCCTACAACACTAGCCTCCTATGCCCCTTGACTGTGGGAGGTATCAGAATTCAATGGTACTGAGAAACTCCCACTAGGACCTCATTTTACAAGAAAGTTAATGGACAAAGACTTTGTCATGTTTAATACTCTATATTTATCCTTCTTATGTGTGGATGGAATTCCAATTAGGGGGCAATACCATACATCTATATTTCTATTACCATCCTCTAAAATCTGCCATGCTCTTCAGGGATCTCATTTGTCCACATACCAGCCAAACCTGGTCCAGAACTTCAGCTAAGAAGTCATTTGCATCTTTGGTCTAACTCTCTCCTCTGATTGACACCATTCTCCATACTAGAATAGCATACTGATTTTTTGTTTTAGTTTGGTTTTTTGAGACATGGTTTCTCTTTGTAACAGCCCTAGCTGTCATGGAACTTGCTATGGGACGAGGCTAGCCTCAAACTCAGTGATCTGCCTGCCTCTGCCTCCCAAGTGCTGAGACTAAAGGCATGGGTCACCACTGCCTGGTATGATTTTTAATGGCTCCAAACAAGTAAGTAAAAGTCAAAATATCACTAGCAGGCCAGAACATGAAAAGCTGTAAAATGGCTGCTTAAGGGCTTATCATCCAACCTGAACTCACCTGGAAATCAATGCTGCACAAACAGCAAAATTGTTTCTGTGTACTTGTCATATTCTAAAACGAACTATAAGGGGTTCATCTGTTTTGTTCAAGGGACTGCCTGACACCAGGCAGTGTTGTGAAATAAGAATGAATCATCATTTTTCTCCTCCAAAACACACACACACACACACACACACACACACACACACACACACTCCTCTTCACCCCTTCTGTCCCCTCCACTAAACTCAGTAGCTCACTGAGAATCTTGCCCAGAGTCCACCCAAAAAGTGCTGCCTCATCGCATCCTACATCCCTCCACACACATTTACTATGGGCATCGCAAGCAAATAGGAGCCATTCTCAACTGGGGCTCGTTTTGTGTTCCCAAATATATCTGGCAATATTTGGATACATAGTCAGTCACTGGCTGAGAGCTGCCTCAGAGCCTGTTTATTTTCTAGCACTTTCAGTTTTCCCTGTAAAAAGAACCAAATGACATTCCTAAGGTAGAGAATTGTGGATGTTTATAGAAGGATCCCACAGCATGAATTAGGATGGTGAATGCTGAGAGAATATGGGTAGGCTACCAACAACAAAAACTGAACTTGATCCTCTAACCTCCACGGGACTATACCTTTAGTTCCATTTTTCCAAAAATGATTTTCCAAAAATCATTCTAATTGTGAACACAATAGACGTTCTAGATGACAGAGTGATGGGTTTGAGTTAGGGAACTTGTTTCAAGATGTAGTTGAAAGCATTATCAGAAACTGTGTGCCAGCTCTATATCAATGTTATCCCCCTTAATGTCATCCCAACAAATAAGTATCTAGTCTTTGCTTTAATTCATGTCAGTACCAAGGAACAAATTCGCTCATAAAGACTATTCACTCCATTTCCAGACAGTGAGATCTGGAGGAAACAGGCCATTGGGAGCCAACACAAGATAGATACTCAATAAAGATTGGCTGCCTTGGGAGCCCAAGAGATGGCTCAGCATCAGTTACAAGCACTGGCTGCTTTTGCAGAGGACCTAGGTTTAATTTCCAGCTCCTACAACTATCTGTAGCTCTAATTCTAGGGGACCTGGCTCCCTCTCTGGCCTCCAAGAGCACTAAGCACAGAGGCAATTCCCAATGCATGCATATATGCAAACAAAAACACTCATACATGTAAAATAAAAATAATAAGTCTTTGTAAAGATTAGCTACTTTTACACTTTTTCCTTCCCCACATGCTCTAACTTCAGGCATCATCTCTGTGACTCATTCTACATTTGATCCTTTCTAGTTTTAACTTTACAGAAGTAGAGAATAAATCCAGTCCAACTTCCCACTGATCTAAGACATTCATCCCTTCTTCACTAACACACCAGATGCCTTCCACTGCTCCTTATCTAGCCTGCCTCTGTGGACTTCTACCATCTGGTAAATCTAGAACTTGTGGCTGGATTTCACTCTGAGCAGATAGCTGAAATTCTGCACTTTCTAAAGGATCAGAATATGCTTGTGCATGGATCAGAATAGTTTCTATATGAAGGAATCGTTCTTTATAACAAAAATCCCCTGAAAACATGGGCCAACACACTCCTTAAAATCTGGAAAAGAGGACAAAAAGATGACTTTCTGCTTTCTGATGATGCTGTGTTGTATGATATTTTGTTTGTGTTCTGACAAAAAAAGCTTGCCTGGAGATTAGAGGGTGGAGCTAGCCACTAGTTAACCATAGAGGCCAGGCAATGGTGGCACACACCTTTAATCCCAGCACTTGGGAGAAGGAAGCAGGAAGATCAGGAGTTCAAAGCCACCCTGGGCTACAAGAGATTGAACCAGTCTAAAAGAGAAACAGGGCTCACTCCTTTGATCCCAGCATTTGGGATCTCAAGCCTTTGATTCCAGCACAGGGGAGACTCATGCCTTTAACCCCAGCACTAGGGAGGTGGAGACAGGAATATAAATTGAGTGGAGACAGGATCTCGCCTCCATTCAGTCTGAGGATTCGTAGAGACAGGATCCCCCATTTGGTCTAGATTTTGTAGAGGTAAAAAGTCTCTAGTGGCTGCTGCTCTGCTTCTCCAATCTTTCAGCTTTCACCCTGATATCTGACTCTGGGTTTTTGTTGTTAAGACCAATCAGGATCGTGCTTCAGTGCTGTGTTTTCTCTTTTGTACAGTTGTTCATGTTGCACTTGCCCTTGCCCTCTAGGGTAAAAAGAGCCTTCTGTGCCTTTTTATAAGGAAAATTTCAATGTTTCAAAGAAAGAATAGAGGACACACATTCTGCATCTAGGTGGCCTTGTACTTCAGAAGTCCTGGAAGGTCTGTCCTTGACGGCTGTCAAGAGGTGGGTTGGAGAGACATAACTGGAGTTGGAAAGAAGATGGAGTCTTGAAAATCGAAGTAGGAACTTTCATAGTACTTCCCCCTTTTCCCTACTTGAAGCCTCTGAATATTTCTTCTGGTCGTTCTGATATCTGACTGGAGAAGAAAATCACCCAACAAGAGACTTTGCTTTCCTTTAACCATCACATGATCTCGTGTGTGCACATGTGTGTGTATGCATGTGTGTGTAAGTAGACCTATATACCAAAATGAGATTAATATTAGCCTACATCTGTGTGCTACCTAGGCATATATATGTGTATATGTAAATATACATATATATGTATACATACACATACATACACACACACACACATATATATATATATATATATATATATATATATATATATATATATATATATATATATACATATATCTCCAAAGATCCTTGCCTGGGAGAAATGTAAACAATATCTATCCCCTCCTCCCAAAGTTCCAGTGACAAACCAAAATATGATTCCACCACAGTTTACCCTGGTGGGGACCAAAGAGCCTTTAGCCTTACTTATATAACATGGGTTAGGGGTCACTGACAGGAGTGTGGGTAACCCCATAGTGGCTTCACTGGAAAGTCTTTACCCAGCATGGATGATGGCTTTCCCCTTATCCATGTAAATAAAGGCCCTTCCCCTAGTCTTCCCCGAGATTGCGAGGCCACAGTGCAATTAGGGCTGAATTGCACACACGCTGTCAGGAATGGTTGAATGCTCAGGAGAGAGTCTCAGAGGCCTCCCGTTCCCTGCCTCTGTTATGAAAGAGTGTCCACAGTCCACAAACCCCAGAGTGATTTCCAGAGTGATGAACTCTTGCAAGTAAGCATGGCTGATCTCATGGAGATGGCAGCTATGTTGCTTGGGGGACAGTGAAGTACAGCATATTGCTACAGGGAAATCAGGGGGGAAGACCTGATTCTATTTTTGAAGGAAAGGGAAAAGCTTGGTCTCCTCTCACAAAGTCAGTAATGAAATGACCAAGCCTCGGTGTTTAACTCCCATAGTCAGGACTAGTTTGCTGAATGACATCCTCCAGGTTTTAAGAAGCTACTTGGCAATGGAGACATTAAAATGAAGTAACACGAAGGGCTTCCTTCTCCAACCCTTATGATTTCATTGGCAACCATCCTACTGCTGACTAGCCACTAATAACCTTAGGTTTAATCTGAGGACTGGGAAGAAAGGGAATTCTCCTCTGGGACTGACTTGACTTCTGGGACTTTATCCCCTGGTCTGTTCCTTACTGGGTCTGTATATAAACATACAATAATGGTCTGGTACCATTATCTATATGAAGAGTCACCAATTCTCAGGGGTGAGGGAACCTTAAAGGCCACTTAGTTCCAATCTGTATCCAAATTGTCAGGGCTTAATAATTATATAATAGTCACTTTGGCTTCTCTGGGAGTCTAAGCTATAGTTAAGTGCCTCCACTCAGCCAAAAAACATCCCAGCCTTTTGCCAATATTCAGGAATAGAAGTACAAGGTTTAGTACTTCTGCCTCCATGATGACTACAAAAAGACCAACACCAACAACAGATCCCATTTACAGCTTCCTGGGCTGCTGGTGGCTACATGCCTGACATCACTACAAATCTCCCCTCTGGTGCTGTTTCTGCCCCTTCCGTGGGGTGCATGGAAGTGGCTGTTGTCCAAAACACAGTTCTGCTCCACAGTTCAAGATTAGGAAACATCTATTTGGAACTGTCTTGCTATATAAGGACCAGATGGTAATGATTAAAATTAAATTAAATTAATGTTTGACAGTCCGTGAAGGACATACATTGCATGGTGTGCTGCTTGTCCAATCTGTCATCTTGTTTCTCTCAGTTCAGGTCAACAAACAACAGCTGAAAGCTCCGTCTCTGGGTCAAACAGTAGCTCATTTCTCTTCTATGGAAATGGTTGCTCAGTTTACTAAGTCCAAGACTTCCATGCTGCCAAAATCATGATTAAGGCACTTTAAGGGTAGAAAATTCATTTTTACCACAGTCTCCAGCCACCATCTCCTGAACAAACTAACAAGTTATCGGTTGGAATTCAGAAATGGGGAAATCCGAACCTGGCCAAAGAACAAACCACTGCCAACGTCACAAAGCAATTTCTAATTCTAATGACAGCCCTCTTTCCTCACATGGCTTCTAGAATATGTGAGCAGTGCTGATGTCTTATCAAGTTGCAAAAGAATTTATGGTATCTCATTTTCAAATCACTGATCTGCCAGTGCTCTCTTCCAAAGAATTTTCAGATGTAGACTTTTGTTCTTGCCCCTGTGTAATCCAGGGATCATTGGTCCCGTATTACATTGTCTGTCTAACTACTTAAATCCAAAGTAGCATGTTAGCCTTTACATTTTTGCCCAAGACTGTTGGTGAAATTTTAGAATTCTCTGCATTCATTCTTTGGAGGCAACAACTGATTTCACAGAAGTTACATGAATAGTAGCAACTGAAGCAGGCAGGGGTTGGGAGTGGAGATATGACACCCAGATGGCTCTTCAAGATATAGCAGTTGCTGTCCTTGATGCTAGTGATGCTGCTGGACGGAGGCCTTCAGCTGGCAGCCACTTTCCAGGCACCAGCTCCAGTGAAAAACACTGCTTGACTGAAGACCTTATCATTCCAAGGGCAATTTCTATCCCTAGCTTGTGACAACTCTGGAGGTCCATTCTTATTACCCTTAATGTTCTTTGTTAGGCCTTGTCTCCTCAATTACCACCTGAATCCCTTCCCATTTCACTCGGGTCTTTGTTCAAGTGTCATATCATTATGACTTTCTCCATCTTTCTTTCTAAAAATCGCACATACTTACCACTTTCCCACAGCCCCACTACCATCCCTCCGAGCCCTGGTTCCTGCTTTGGGTTCATTCAGTTCTCTTCCCAACACTTCCAACTATATAATTATCTACTTGTTTTGTTTTGCATCAGCCTCCCCTCTAGAATATAACTTCTGCAATGGCTGAGCATCTGGCTGCTCTATTCCTTGTGTTAAATCTACTACCTAGAAAATGCCTAGCACAAACACAAAGATGCACACTATCTCTGAATGAATGAGTGATTGGTTGTTTAGAAACATAGATACTTCTTATCATTTAGGCTGCCTACCTCTCTCCAGGCACATCCCAAGAATGAGTATGCCAGGGTAGCATACCAGTCTTTGGAACAGGCTTTGGAACTGCACTGACCAATTCACTTGGTGAGCAGTTTTGTAGCTCTTAAGCCTTGTCAGGATTGCTCTGAGGACTCTAACAATACATGTAGTAGTCACAACAGCTAGAAGTAGGCGCTACCATTCCCATCTTAAAACTGAAGAAACCGAGGAACAGAAAGATTAGTTTGCCTCAGACATATAATCAGTAGACTAGAATTTGTGTCTGGAATCTCTGCCACATAGCAGCAGTATAATTTTAAGTAAGTTCCTTTTGGAACTGGCTTATTTGTCAATAAAATGGGTGCAATAATGCCTACCATGAGTAAACTGCAAAAGTATTTCATGAGATTATGTATGTAAAATGCATAAGCACTTAGTCAAGGTCAATCTCCATAATGCTGATTTAAGTGTCGTGCTTTCCCCCATATTCTTGCTGCTGCGTGGACTTTTAAGTACTACTTTCTACCTGACTTGTGTTTAATTTTAATTGTATTTGTTATTATTAATGTGTGTATACACGCATGTGCCATTGTTGGGGGCGGGATCAGAGGACAAATTTGTGGAGTCAAGTTCTTCCCTTCTACCTTTACATGGGTTCCAAGAATTGAACTCAGATCTTCAGGCCTGCATGTAAGTGTCTTTACCTGCTTAGCCATAGCACTGGCTCCTGTTTGGGGGCTTTAATACAATGTCTCACTAGGCAACACAGACTGACCCAGAACTCATAGTGATCCTTCTGCCTCAGCCCCACAAGTACTGGGAGGAAAGGTCCATCATTCCTGGATTGTCTTATTTGATATTTTCTATATTGACTGCTTTTCTGTTGCCGAACATCTTGGATTATATGCTCATTCACTGTTCTGATGCTCCACAAGTGTATAATCACCCCCATTTTGCACTTCATCCTATCCTTGCAGATAGGGTGATGGCTACAATCAGAAGTCTGCACATTTGGCCGTTTGTGTCACATCTTGAAATAAAATCACTCTGAGAGACAGATGCAACCAAATTCAGGCACCAAGACTTGCCTTTTAGAGCTAGCAGAAGTTCTAGGCTTCCATTAGCTGATATAATCACTTAGGCAAGTCAAAATCCAGTTTGAGTAGTGTGCTAACTAGAGCAGTGCAGATACCCCTACAATAATACCCCATAGCATCCCAGCTGTGAGAACAACTGATAGTTGATAGCCCTTGGTTCATAGCTCCCTTAAAGACTGTCTCAGCTGAAGACAGCAACTGAAACCATCAGATAGTTACCTTGATGAGTTTTTGGGAGTGACCATTTATGGTGACATACAGGTGAAGGGATATAAATTCCCACCTATCTTGGCCCAACTGATGACAGTTCTGGGGTACCATTCTAGCTGCAGAGTTCCTTTCTGGAGTCTTTGAGGCCATTATTGAGAGGTCATCACAGCTGGCCTTCTTCTGCCACTTTTGTCTCCTTATCTTTTTTCCCAGATGTTGATCACAAGGTTACAACCCTGAATAAATACAGTCTCCTATACTTTATCTCAGAATCAAATTGCCAGAACACATACCCTGTACAGAAGGTGTACCTGTCCAAGTTCATCCACACTCACTGCATGGTATCTGTATTCCCTAAATCCAGGCAACAGGATCAAAGCTCCCTAGCTGCCCCAGCAACTCATCCTTGGTTATTGTTTTTAACCTCTTCTCAGAGGCATGACTAGTCTAGTCTGCTTGCTTTCACAAGCACATAAATGGAGCTAGAAAAACGAAGCCCATTAATCAATTCTTGCCTATAACTCATCACCTCACCTCAGGGCTACTCTTTCCCTGAGGAAGTAAGACAGATGATCATGGGTTGCCACACAAGACTGGTTCTATACTTTTACCTGCTGAGTCCTCTGGGGATTTATCAACAAACAACAAGCACATTTAACTATGTTCAAAAGCAGATAAAGAGTCAGTCATTACCAGAAATATAAACAGCCAGGTGCTTCATACATTTTTGCAAAGGTATGATATATTTATAAACATGGCCTTGGGCAGAGGTCAGCCTCTATGATAGCCCTTTTAGAAACAGCCGATCCCAAGCCTAGTATTTGCTTTGACCATGAATGGCATTTTGATCTGAGTAATCATTAAAAATTTTTGTGTTTTTAGTGGCCCATAAAATCATAACATACTCCCTCATATGTCAGCTTTCCTGAAATAGAACCATATGAAACTCAGTTTCCATTTGATCTTAAAGCATAGGTCAAAAATTGAGGACTTGGAGCACAAAGGGGACGGAGGGGTGGGGGAATATATTTAATAAACAATATATTTATTTATGTGTAGGAAATTTTTAAAAACTTAAAAAAAACAAAATTAAGCATTTAAAAATAAAATAATAAATAAGACAAATAGTCCTAAAATAAGTAAAACAACTGCTTTATTTGTGTGTAGTACTGTTGCTGTCCTAATAAAGTGACAGAAAAATTGCAGCAGTATATAACTAATTGTTTATATTTTTAAAAATTCTCTGTGGGAAGATGCTTCATCTAATTAAATAGGCCTTCCTAAGTGACCCTTTGCTCTCACAGTATACAGCCAAATTCCTACAAACACATGAAAAAAGTACTTGATTGAGCATTGATTTGTGATATTAGTTTTTGTTTTATTTATTACAAATTTATTTATAAACAAGATCTTATGTTTTTGGTTTTTAACATTTGTACTTATTCTTTGACAATTTCATACATGTATATGGTATATTTGAGCATATTCATCCCATTACCCTCTCTTATCCCCCTCCTGACTGTCTCTGAACCCCGTATTATCCCCAACTAGTATCCTTCCTACTTTCCTGTCTCTTTTTGTTACTTGTTTTAATTGGGGTTGTTTGCATGAGCATGGCTGTGGGGCTTAGTAGAGCATAGAGTACACTCCTGAAGAAAAACAATTCCCTTTCCTCTAGCACTATTAACTGCCAATAGCTCCTTAGCTAGGAGTGGAGCCTCATGAACTGCGCCAGACATGAGGGACTATTGATGGGCTCAGTCTTGTGCAGGTAATCACAGTTGCTGTGAGTTCAGGATCTTATTTTTTTTTTCGTGGTTTTTCGAGACAGGGTTTCTCTGTGTAGCTTTGCGCCTTTCCTGGAACTCACTTGGTAGCCCAGGCTGGCCTCGAACTCACATAGAGGATCTTATGTTTTTAATATGTATTTCTTAATTTATTCATTATTTTAAAGATAGAGTCTCATTCGATAGCCTGGGCTGGCCTGAAATTCACTGTGTAGCCCAGTTTGGCTTCAGACTCTTTATAAAAATCCTCCTGCCTCAGATTCCTGAGTTGTGGGATTACAAATATGAACCACCATGCTCAGCTCTCAGACAGGATCTTGCTCTGTAGCACAGCCTGGAGCTTGCTTTTTGTAGCCATGGTTAGTCATAAGTCTTGCTTATCTTGCCTCCCAAATTATAGCTGTGTGTCATATGACTAACTCCCTTTTCTTTTATGTTGTTCCTTTGGAAATACTGTTTCATTCTGATCTGTCTAGATGGCCAACACAGAGCTGGCATTGTTAAGCAGACATGGATACTGATCAATATACTGTCTTTTCTAGTGGGAGGCCATATAATTGATGCTGATGTCAATTTATATGGACAATCACAGCTGCAGGAACAGATGCTTCTCTCCCAGCCCCATCCATACCATACATTTCTACTCAGGGTGCCAGGTACTTAGCAGTATTAGGAAATTTTGTGCTGATAAGCCTCAGATTCCCTTGAACTATCTGAAGATGGTTCTTAAAAAGCTATGATTCACTGCTGATGGAGTCAACTGCCATTTAGAATTCTACAAATCCTGTGGCACATGCTGGGAGCTTTTGCCTCTATGCCCCAGATGCTTAAAGTCACTTCATTCTAGGCTCCTTATAAAGCAACTGCTTGGATCCCTCCAACAGGAAATTGATATGGGCTTTAATTAAAATATCCTATAAAAATACTTCTTACAGTTGTGAACGTCACTATAGAAGGAACTGCTGAATTTTAACATGAGTTCTTCTATGCTTCAGCTTTGGTTGTGGGAACACATTTTAAATAGAATGGTGTTTGTCATCATTGAAATAGCTTGGATTTCATGACCACCCCCATAATCTCCAAGAGGAACATGAGCATCCGTCCTTGTTATAAAGCAGCTCCTGTATGTAGCAAGGCTTCTGAAGAAGAATCTCTGCAGTGACATTGGAATCTGCATCTTTAAGAAGCTGCCCAAGTGAGCCATGTGCCCTCTCCATGTGTACCCTGGAGGTTGCTTATTTTATTGTAGGCATGGTTCCCACAGTGGCACAACTGGTTAGTAGTTCTCTGCTTTAGAAGGAAATGGAGGCATTCCGTGATTCTCTCTACTGAAATGTGTGACTAATCGTTGTAAAGATGGTGTGCCTGCCCCACCCAGGCCCTGTTTACAAGTCTGGCACACCCATCCCCAGCTGCCTAGAGTTAGTTTACCAAGAGCCAGGGCCAGCTCTACTTATTTTATATTTAGCAGCTCTGAGTGGTGGTTGCTAACAGCTCGCAGCTGTGCTGTTCTGTGGAGAATTGCTCTCAGCTGGTGGCCACCTCATGCAGTGATGCCTACAAGCTTATGTACTCCACAACACAACCAATGACTGACTGCTATGTATAGATTGAGCATGGATATTCAAAATATCTAGAATACTAAATGCTTTGAAATGATGCTTTTAAGTGCTAACATGACACTCAAAAAGGTTTGGTATTTTCACTCTAATTAAGAAAGCTCAACATGTAAAGTCTATGTGAATAATTCAAAATCTGCAAGACTGTGAGATCTCAATGCTTCTTGTCCCAAGCATTCTAGACAAGGGCTACTTAGCCTGTAGGAACCAAAGCCCTTTGCCACATGTCCCCATCCCTAACCCAGAAGTTTTTGAAAATCACTTGCAAATGAACATATGGTTTTTTCAGTGGGCAAACAAACTACTCTTAAGGTAGATTGCATGCCCGGCACTAGATGGGCAACAGAAAATGAAGTCAGTGGCATTACTGGAGGTTCTTTGTCTCATAATTTTTTGTCAAGGCTTTTTTATCAATCTTATTTTTATTTTATTTATATATGTATTTTTCTCTCTTTTTACCCTGCATGTCTTTTGCATGTATATTATGGCCTCCAGTTTAGTATTTTAATGGGATTCCCGAGTGTGTGATATAGAGCCTGAGTGGGTCTCCATCTGTTTCTTCTGCCTTTTCTTGGGCTCTTTTCCTTCTGCTTGTTTGTTCTGTCCTATTCTGATGCATCAGTTTTTGTTTTATATTATTTTATCCTATTATTATCCCTCAGAAGTCTGGGTTTTTTGTTTTTTGTTTTGTTTTGTTTTATGGGAGACAGAAGGTGGATGGATCCGGATGGGAGGGGAGTTGGGGAGAAACTGGGAAGAGCAGATGGAGGGAAAACCATAATAAGGATATATTATGTGAAAAAAGCTTATTTTTAATAAAAGGAAAAAATAGAATGAAGAATTAATGACAACATAATTTAAATATGGCATGCCTTCCCAAAGTCTGAAAGTTCAAATTTTAAAAAAGAAAGATGTTGCCTACTCTTGAGTTTTTATGGCTTTGTGTGTGTTTGTGTATGTGTGTGTTCTTGTGCTTTTCTTCATTTAAAAAAATATATACCTGTTTGTTTTCTAAAGACAGAGAGATAAATGGGTGAAGTTTGGTGGGTGGGGAGGTGTGGAGAATCTGGGAGAGGATGGGAAACCATGATCAGAATATGTTGTATGAAAAAATTATCTTCAATCAAAAAGAATGATGTGTTAGCCAAAGGGAGCAGGGTTTCATAAAGATTTGCTTTTTGCTTATTCAATGATGGGAGAGATATGAGCATTTTCTTTTCCAAAGGGAAAGATGTCTCAGACTCATTTATAAGTATCTTAGATACTCAGTATATTATACTTAATGATAAAATTAAAATGTTCATGATTTTACTATAAATATTTCTACCACACAAAATTCTGACATTTGTAACAAGCTAGGAAGTGCGGGTGACCTTCTCATTTTAAGACAAATAGCTCCAGCCTGTTTCTCCCACTCAATACAGATGTAAAAGCTGGGCAGAATGCACAGGGCAGATCTTTGAAGACTGAAAAGTAAACAATGGCAATCAGATGGAGGGAAACACAGGCCAGAAAATGAAGCACTACCAAAGTGATGCTGATAAGTTCTTTTCACTTTATTATCCATGGCCAAGGCTAGAAGAAGCCCCAAATCTTTACTGAGGTAAAGTACCAACTTTTTCTGTAAAGACAGAAAGAGATTAAGTGGGGGCCTTCTATTTCAGCTTCAATGAAAAAGATAGAGATCTCTGGAGGCTCAAAGAGCATACTGGTGTCCCTGGTTTGCCTGCACCCCTTCTCTGTTCCCTTGAGTTCTGGTCAGTCTTGCATTAGTGGTTTTTCCTGTCCCTCTGCCCTCCTAATGTGTGGTCCCTGACATGGCACAGCATCATTAGTTTAATCCTTAGGTCTAACTCATAAGGGTGCTACCCAGTGGCCTATCTGGTATCGCAGCAGTGTTTTATCCCATTATTAGATCTCAACAATTTTGTTATATTGTTTAATATCAGATCTCCCCTATAAGTTCATGGGTAATTGAAAGGAATTGTTTCTCCCATGATTCCCAAACTTTCCCAATGACCTTTCTTCCCTGAAGCTTATTTTGTTCAGTCTCTGACTTCTGAAAAGTGAGAATATAACTAATGATGGTGGGGAACGACAACCAAAAAATTCAGTGCTAAAAAGGACACAGATAGTGCAGCTATTAAAGACTTTAAAATGCCTGTTACTTAAATAGTGAAATAATGGGCTGCCAAGAAGGCTCAGCAGACGAAGGTATCTACCACCAATCCTGATAACTCAAGTTCAATCGGTGAGATCCCCATGTGGAAGGAGAGAACTGACTCCCACAAGTTGTCCTCTGACTCCCAAATGTGGGCCATAGTATGCCACCCACACAAAATAAATAAAAAAGAATAAAACTGTAAAAAAATGCTCTTAGAATGACTGAAAGATATTCTTGAAATAAATGGAAAGAGACAATGTCAGTAAAGAAATAGAATATGCATAGAGGGATCAAACGGATATTTTTACAAGTGAAAAATAATCAGCATTTAAAATTCCTAATATGGGCTCAATGGGAAAAAATGTAGCCCTTATAAGGGATATATTGAAATTGTTTATTAACCAATAGCAACCTTAAATAGGATTAACTCAAAGAAATCCATTCCCAGATGCACCAGAATCAAATTGCTAGGGTCCTCCGTGGAGCTGTGGATTGCAGTCTGGTTATCCTTTGCTTTACATCTAGTATCCACTTATGAGTGAGTACATACCATGTTTGTCCTTCTGGATCTG
>LZPO01089909.1:893691-904182 GCA_001675575.1 Neotoma lepida
GAGGAGAGGGGGATCTGAGGTTGGTATGTAAAAGGAGTGGAAAATCTTCTTAATAAAAAAAAAGAAAGAAACATAAGCTAATTAATCTGTAGATGACTTCTGTCCCTGTCTTCAAGTATCAGACCCTGCAACTGATGTCAAATGGAGCACAGAAAGAAAACAGCTCACCAAGTCTTGCCCAAATTACAATTATGACTACAATTAATGTTTCTATTAATTCATGTCATCAGGTTTAGGGAATATTTGTTATACAACTATATTAACTGAAACAGTCAATTTTCCAGATCAATAAAGGATATATAATGATGGATATATATTGTTTCCTTAAACCATACATAGTTATCTGTCATTTTAATCAATACTTTTTACAAGTAATATACTCTTTTTTAAAGACTTATTTTATTTTTAATATGTGTGTGTCTGTGTGACGGTATGTGCACATGTGCAACAGAAGGTGGCACTGGATTCTCTGGACCCCTGGAGTTATACATGGCTTGGGCCACCAGACATGGGTGCTGGGAACAAGATTTGAGTCTTGTATAGCAGACATGCTCTTAACCCCCAAGCCATCTCTCCAGCCTAAATAAATGATACTTTCTTAACTTTGAACTTTGAGACAGTTATAGATTTGTATGCAGTGGTAAAAGGTAATACACAGTTCCCATATAATCTTTACCTAACTTCTCTCATCATAACATTTGCCACTAATTATAGCACAATGTCACATACAGGAAATTATCATTGATACAAGCTACCAATCTTACTTAGGTTTTGACAGTTTTATAAATAGATGCTGCATTTGTGTGTGTATGTGTGTTTAATTCTATGTATTTTTACCACAAGTATAGCTTCAGTTGCTCACAACTCCAGTCAAGACACAGTGATCCTCCTGTCCCTGATGCTTACCCATCCCCAGCACCAGGATTATATGTGGGCATTTGGATTTTTTATGTAGACACTTTGGAACCACATTCTGATCCTCATGCTTTTACAGCAAGCATGCTTACACACTGAGCCATCTATCTCCCCAACCCCGGCTTGCTTTTCTTAGAAAGCACTTCTGAAATCTATGAAGAAACAGAATGCACTACTTCATTCCCCAAAAAGGACTTAAATGTGTGTTCTACCAGATATTTTAAGTGCATGAAGAATTAAAAATATGCAGAGGATTAAATCTGGAATAAGATTAAAAATATAAAATACATACGGTCCCTTGCAATTAACTTGCAAATTTGTCTATGCCTTTGTAGAGTTAAGAGGGAGAAGTGCTGAGTTATTTGGTTCACAACAGTCTTAAGAAAATAATGAAGCAGTAGCTCAGAGATGTCCAAAATAATTCTGAGGACAGAGAAGAAATCCCTTCTGTTGTATGTACAGAGGTTATGTGGTTACTCTAAGTGACACAGGTTGACAATAAAACAATAAATGATACAGGTTGAAGCTTTGTTAGAATAGAAACCACGTGCACAGATTAAAGGGACAGCTGCTGTCACCCTCATCTAATAACCAGAAGAGGAAAACAAAGGCCCCATGCTGCTGTAGTACAAATCCTAATTGGTCTTAATAATAAAAACTCGGATAATGGGATAAATGCTGAAAGATCAGAGAGACAAAGAAGCAAGCCACAGCCACCTCTTACCTCACCAACTCCTCAGCCTGCAAGCTCCTTCGAGCTCCTGTCTCTGAACCTTATCATTTCCTCTCTCCACCCAGTCATATACTTCCTCTTTCCTCCTCCCAAGTACTGAGATCAAAGGCATGTGCCTCCACTGCCTGGCCTCTAGTGACTAGCTCTGCACTCTGATCTCCAGGCAAGCTTTATTTGTTACAGCACAAACAAAATATCTCCACAGGCTGCTGATTTCTAATTTTTAAAACTGTAAAGTTGGACTTTAATGAGTTATTGCTTCAGTTTTATGATACTAGCAATTGTGTTAATAACTGAAAAGAACACATAGTAGTCCAGAGTTGCTCTCCCACCACAAGTTTAAAATCTCTGATTTGGAATATCTAATGCAAAGCAATCCATGTACATATGACCTCCATCAGTGTGGCTTTGGTAAGTGCTAAATACCAGTGAGATGAAGGTTATACTCTCAGACTCATGCATAGGATGTGGATTATATGGCTAATTAAATGTGGTGTCATAGTGCCTTCACAGACACTGACAGTATTTCTTTAAAAGGAACCAAAGAAAGAGCTGAACATGCTTTGGGAGAATGTAAATTTCCCACAGTCATAGGAAAATGTGTTCAATATCCTTAGTCATTAGGGACTCACCAAACAAAACCACAATCAGATCAAATTACACACCAGAATGGTGAAAATCAAAAGCACCAGGTGTTGGCAAAGATGTGGAGCAACTGGAATGTTCCCATTGCCAACACATATGTCAAATTACCCATTCTTGTTGTCTTTAATATGACTTAACATAATTTTTCTTCATGACCCAGTAATTTTACTTGTACATATCTATTAACCAAAACAAATGCATATGTTATAAAAAGATTTGTGCATGTGTGATCAGAGCAACTTTATTTAAATTATCTATAACTGAAAATATTCCAGATGTTCATCAACAGAAGAGTGAAAAACCAAAAATCTTTATAGTATATTTATATCATGAATGAGCAATAAAAAGAACAGAATAGAATGCATCCATTAACATAGATTCATTTTAAAGAATAGGTTGAAAAGAACTTTAAACAAAAGAATACTCACCACATAATTCCATTTATGTGAGGTTCAAGAATAAGCAAACTTATTTAAAACTGGCTATTATTAGTAGATCAGTATTCTGTTAGATCCAACCTGTATTCCTCTCTACAGAAGCTGAGGCAGGAGAGTTTCTATTTCAAGGCCTGCCTGGGCTCCAAAGTGAGTTCAAGGCCAACCAGAGTAACTTAGCAAGTTCCTGGTACAGAATTTTAAGAAGGTATGAGGCTGTAACTCCAGGGTTGAGTTATATGCATGAAGTCCTGGGCTTAATATCCAGTACTATAAACATAAATAAATAAGCAAAACCACTTCCTGCCCTGTGGGTAGGAGAACTGATCAAAAGAGAATGAGGGATAATCCTAGGAGGTGAAGATTTTCTATAGTCTCAACTGGTTTGTAGTTGTGTGGTATTATATATTTATTAAAGTTCTCCATACTATACACATAAGATTTTGTGCATTTTAATGTATGTAAATTAGACCTCAGTAATATCCTAAGAAAATATCTAGATTTTGGCAGAAAGAAGGCAAGCCAGGGTGCTTCTAACCTGGTCAAAGCCATCTGTCCAGCTTCATACAAGGAAGCAATACCAGCCTCCCATGTTTCCATGTTGCCCATAGGTTCATGTACTGGGCCAATTACACACAGAAATGATGAAGCTTGCATACACTATGCCCCAAAGAGAAAATCCTTCTGTCTCCTGAAGATTTCTATTATACACAGAGGAATTACATGCAACCAGACAAGAAAAATGACTTTACTAATATGTATTCAAATTACAACTCCTCCAAACATCTGCTGGATAGTCTTGTGCAAACTACTGTTCTAAGTCTCCTATATCATATAAAATGGTATATGAGGCTGGGCAGTGGTGCACACCTTAATCCCAGCACTCAGGAGGCTGAGAAAGGTGGATCTCTGAGTTTGAGGCCAGCCTGGTCTACAAAGTGAGTTCCAGGACAGCCAGGGCTACATAGAGAAACCCTGTCTTGAAAAATCTAAATAAATAAATAAACAAACAAACAAATAAATAAATAAATAGGTAAATAAATAAATAAATAAATAAATAGAAATAGCATCTGAGTCCTTTAGATGAGGCCCAGGATTATGGGCAGGGTTGGTGTCAAGTTCTTTTCACGTTGTGGTAAAATATCCTGACAAAAGCAACTTAAGGGAGAAAGGGCTTATTCCATATCATGATTCATCATGGTGGGGAAGACAAGTCAGGAGGTGCTTAAAGTAGTTAGGGGAGAAGCAGAGAGCAATGAATATATGCAAAGCTCACTTTCCTTATATTGTACTATGTAGGAGCTGAACCTGGGGAATAGTTCTAACCACAGTGGCAGGTCCTTCACTTCAATTAACCTAATCAAGATAATCTCTCACAGGCATGCCCAGAGGCTAACCTAGCTAACCTTTCAGTGTGCCTAGAGATTTGTCCCTAGGTAGTTCTGGATCCTGTCAAGTTGAAAATTAACCCTCAGTATCAGATCTGACCTGGAGATGTAAAGTATGCCCAGGAAATTTTTTAATAGTTATAATAACAATCTGTTTGAAGCATTACCATGGGGGTTATATATAAAGTTCTTGACCAGCATAGCAACATGAACGGATTAAAATATTCAATATATTTTAGTATTCCACATTTAGTTATATAGGAAGAAAATGTACAGACATGTCCCCTTTAAAACTTTTCTACTACTTTATTATTAAATATCCTTTCACCAATGTGAGAGCTTTTGGAAGAATAGCATACTGAGTCCGAAAGTGTGTGTGTGTGTGTGTGTGTGTGTACATGCTAAAACTATTAGTGAAAAAAAGAGGCTATGAATTTGAAGGATAGTGTGGAGGCATTTGTTGGAGGGTTTAAAGGGAGGAAAGGGAAAGGAGACGTGTTGTAATATAATTTGAAAAATAAAACAAGAAATGAAAAATATTGAGCAATTTATATTTACCAATATATGATTTCCTTAGAGATAAGCAAGATGGAGAGGTTATAGGGTGATTTACCTAGAGGGATCTAGGAGAAAGCATTGCTAAAGGAGGACATGTCACACAGGGGTCCCTTTTGGCAAGTAAATGGAAGAAAAATATTTTACTTAACTGAAGATAGGAGTTTAGAAAATCAGGTGTCATAGGGTTTCTATTTTTTTGATGAAACACCATGACCAGAAGCAATGTGGCAGGGTCTGGGGGAAGGTTTATTTCAGCTTACACTTCCACATCACAGTCCACTATGGAAGGAAGTCAGGACAGGAACTCAAACAGGGCAGGAACCTGGAGGCCAGAGCTAAAGTAGAGGCCATGGAGGAATGTTTCTTACCAGCTTGCTCCCCATGGTTTGCTCAGCCTGCTTTCTTATAAAACGCAGGACCACCAGCCCAGGGGTGGCACCACCTACAATGGGTTGGGCACTCCCACAGTGATCACTAATGAAGAAAATACCCTAAGGGCTTGTCTGCTTACAGCCTGACCTTCTGGAGGCATTTTCTCAACTGAGGCTCCCTCTTCCAGCTTGTGTTCAACTGACACAAGAAGCTAGTCAGCACATCAGGCCTAGCTTCTGTTTAACCAAAGTAACTCTCTAGGCCTAAGGTGCAGATTTCATAGCCACCAAGTTAAAGCAGGAAACAACTACCAAGTGTGTTGTCCTCGGATTGTTTCTTTGCATCAATTGCTCTAGATTCCAGCTCCTGCAGTCTTGGCTTTCCAAGTGGGAAAGACCAGGGAGATGCCTTTGCCTTCCACGAGATTAGACAGGAACCGAGAAATAGAACTATCTTACAGAGTCTATCTAATAGAGTCCACTCAGAGGGAGAGGTAGTTCCCAAGGAAACTTGGGATATTCTAGGGAAATAGCAGTGGGTACCGAGCAGCTGAAAAACAGCAAAATTGACTGAAGAGAACACAGGGCAGAGCAGCAGAGGGCTACAAAATGCTCCTTTCTCCTTTTTAGGTTCTGAAGTGACTTTGTATTTGGAGCTCAGTGACCTTTTCTGTGATCCCATTATTAAGTACATCTCAACAGCATCTCAGAGCAGCAAAGAGGGAATATCAATTCATTTCCTCATTAGTGACCTCTTCTGTCTTGTGCTGTATTTCTCAATAGTCTCTGCATTTTCTGTGGAAGTCAGCAGGAAGCTAGAGCAGACACTTAAGGACATCATTCTGTGGTACATTTTTTTTCACTTATGAAACTTAAGAGATAAGGATGGCTTCTTGAAAAAAACATGGAAAAGCAAATGTTATCTCAAGATACACACAGGAATCATTAAGAGATTGAATAGTAGAGCTATTCAAATTTTAGTTCACTACCATGCTGCCACAACAAAAAAAGTTTACTTGTACATAACATCACCTTGCTAGGAAAGAAGAGGACCAAATACCAATGTGAAAATTGTTACATGCCTGAAGCCGATTTTTGAAATTTTTGAATTTTCCAGTCTCTCCCATATTCAGCTTTCCTAAGTTTGAAAGACAATATATATTTCTACATTCAATATCAATGTTATCACAAAAGGCTTTTTGTTTTTTAAATATTTCATCTAATTTCTATGCAATAGTCTTTGTAAATTTTGACAATTGCTTTTTTCTATTTTGATTTATATCTTTGGAAATCAGGGGTGTTTGTTTATTGTTTGTTTTTTGAGACACGGTTTCTCTGTGTAATAGTCCCAACTGTCCTGGAACTAGCTCTGTATACTAGCTCGAACTCAGAGATCCGCCTGCCGAGTGCTGGGAGTAAAGGTGTGTGCCACCACCGTCCAGCTGGAAATCAGTTTTTAAATCATGTTTGCCTGTCAGTCACTTCCAAATATTTTTCTGCTGTATATACATCTTTATCCAGTAAAAGATCAAAACAGAGGCCTTTATTTTTGCCATGGCACTGTGCTGTACAAAAGTTATCTTCATGTTATATCACAAAACAACTGTATCCTCAATGTTGACCTTCTCAGTTGAATTTTTTATAGGATTAATAGTAATATTGTGTATTCCTTTTGACAGATGAACTTCAAATAACTTCATTGTGAGACTATGAATTGGGTGCAAATAAAATTAAGTCATCATTGGGATTAACAGATGTTTCTCTTATCTGAAGGATCCAATGCAGCTAATATAAAATCTATTTTATTTATTGTTTTGTGATGTCCTTCTGCTGATGGGTTAAATATGTACATATAGAAGTTTGGAATAAAAATGGAATTATATTAATTTTGAAAAATGATCATTCTTTCTAAATTAAAGGCTATATTTTAAATTGGCCTTCAGACACAGACACACATCTATAATCTCAACACTTAGGAGTCTGAAGAAGGAGGATATGAAATTTCAGGCTATCCTAGGCTACCTAGCAAGTTCTAGGCTTTCCTAGGCACCACAAGACCCTGTCTCAAAAAAGCAAAACAAAAATAAAAGAGGTTTCTCTTTCTTTTTCTTTTCTTTGTTTCTTTCTTTTTTTTTTTAACTGAGGGACCTCTAAATACACCTTCTGAACATACTGATATTAAACTGTTGTCATCAGGCATAGGTTTCTTAATTACCAAGTTCAAACTATACATTTATGCACTGCTTATGCATTTGCTCCTTGTATTGCTTTATTATCAGTTAATGCCATTAGTTTGACTCCCAAGGCAGATGGTAAATGTCTCTAACATTTTTGTTCAAATGACATGTTCATAAGTAACTTTCTTAAGAAATAGAACATGGGTAATTTGTTAATAATCATGCATTTAGTTTTTAGCTTGTGGTGAAAGGGTTTTATGAAAAACAAATATATTATAAACAATAAAACTATTGGGCATTCACATCATATAATAAGTGACAAAATGACACCAGCAAGAGCATTCAAGCTACTCTCCACATTGAGGACTGGCAAACTACTGTCATCAGGCTAAGTTTTATTGGAGCACATGCATTCTCTTTATGAGTACTGTCTACGGTTGCAGCAGAAACCACATGGCCCACAAAGCCTAAAATATTTCCATGTGGCATAGTAATTATTTAAATATTATTAAAGACACTGTTTGCTGAACCTTGCTGCAATGCAATGTAACAAAGCTTGGAGGCCTTCCTTTTCAGCATATAATTTATAAAATCAGCTTTCACCACAGCACTATTGATATGCTGGGGCTGGGTACTTTCTGTAATACAGGAACTGGCCCATGCACTGAGCAATGCTTAACAGCATCTGTGTTCTTTATTCACCAAGTACCAGGTTTACCCAATCATGTGCAAAGACCAAAAGCATCTGTGGATATTGCCAAGTACCTCTTCAGAGCAAAATTACCTCTAGCTGAGGATCACTTACCTAATTTTTAACTCCCCATTATCTCATATATTGTGGCTTTTTAAGATTTTGATATTTTTTAATTATGTATCTTTGGGTATATCTGAGTGTGGGTTAAGGGTTGCCTGTGGAGGAACTTTAAATCCATTGAAGCTGGAGTTACTGTTAGTTGTGAGCCACTTGACACAGGTGCAGGGAACCAAACTCTTGAACAGAAAGCATTCTTAATCGCTGAGCCATCTCCTCTAGCACCAATTCTGTGCAGCCTGAGGCTGTGACTTAATGCTATCTGAGTTCGGTGATCAGGAGGGATGAAAGTCTTTGAGGAAAAGCATAAAGTTCCTGTTGCTGTTTTTATCTTGAGAGAAGATATTAAGACTTTTAGGTTGCTTTTCTCTTTTAACTGAGTGGCCAAGTGTCTTAGTTAGGGTTTCTATTGCTGTGACTAAACACCATGACCAAAAGCAACTTGGGGAGGAAAGGGTTTATTTGGCTTACACTTCCATACATACATAGTCCATCATTGAAGGAAGTCAGGACAGGAACTCAAACAGGGCAGGAACTTGGAGGCAGGAGCTGATGCAGAGTCCATGGAGGGGTGCTGTTTACTGGCTTCCTCCACATGGCTTGCTCAGCCTGCTTTCTTATAGAACCCAGGACCACCAGCCCAGGGGTGGCACCACCCACAATGGGCTGGGCCCTCCCCCATCAATCACTAATTAAGAAAATGCCCTACAGGCATGGTGGCACACTCCTTTAATTCCAGCATTCAGGAGGCAGAGGCAGGCGGATCTCTGGGAGTTCCAGGCCATCCTGGTCTACAAAGTGAGTTCCAGGACAGGTAGGACTGTCACACAGACAAACCCTGTCTCGAAAAACCAAAAAGAAAAAAAAGAAAAGAAAAGAAAACGCCCTACAGTTTTGCCTACATCCTGATATTATGGAGACATTTTCTTAATAGAGGTTCCCTCCTTTCAGATGACTTTAGCTTGTGTCAACTTGGCATAAAACTGTCCAGCACACTAAGTTCAGTTCAAAGCAACTAAATTATACTTAAAATTTTCAATTCTTTAAACCTTTCATAGTATTGTGGTTTGCATATGAAGTGTCTCCCCAAAAGGCTCACATGTCAAAGACTTGGTTGTCAGCCAGTGGGCTGTGGGAAAAACTGAGTCATAAGGGCTCTGAGTGAGTCAGTGGGTTAATCCACTGGTGTATTCATTTGATGGCATTGCTGGGAAGTGGTGGGCACTCTTAGAGGTGGAGCATATTTGGAGGAAGTAGGACACTGGAGTGTGTCCTTGGAGGATATATTTATTTCCAGGCTCTTTTCTGTCTCTTTCTTCTTCCCAGCAGCCATAAAGTGAGCAGACCTATGCAACCACACTCTTGCCATGTGTTCTGTCTCTCACAGACTTGGAATCAATGGAACTAGCCACGGATAACATTAGACAAAATAAATCCTTCTTCCTTTAAGTTATTGTCTTAAGTATTTGTTCAAATTGACGAAAATCTAGCTAACCCACTGTGGTGGTTTGAAAGTAATTGGCCCCTGAAATCTCATAGGAGGTGTGGCTTTGCTGGAGGTTTGGCTTTGTTGGAGTAGGTGTGCCCTTGTTGGAGGAAGTGGGGGCAGGCTTTGAGGTTTCCAGTGCTCAGGATACTGGCCAGTGTCTGTCAACTTCCCATTGCCCACAAGATGTAGCACTCTCAGCTCCAGTACCACATCTGCATGCCACCATGCTCCCTGCCATTATGATAGTGGACTGAACCTCTGAAACTGTAAGAGAGCTACCTTCAATTAAATGTTTTCCTTTATAAGACTTGCCATGGTCATGGTGTCTCTTCACAGCAGTAGAAACCCTAAGACACCCACATATTATTCTATGACAATTATGACAAGTAGATCCTTTGGAACGTTGCCCCAAACAAACGCACTATTTCTATGGAGAAAAGATTATGATTTCATTGCTGTTTCATTCATTGATGCTTGTCTTGGACTACCTCTGTACCACTTGGAATTTTAGAGGCATGAAAAATAATTTGAAAAGATAATATGAGATTCTCCTCTATTTTCCTTGGGATCTGTTGTTTAAACAACTTGTACCACCAATTTTTTGATTAGGTTGATTGTTAAGAAAAGTAATTCATGGATAGTTCTTATGATTACTCAATGGGCTGGAGAATTTGGCTTGAAAATAAAGTTCCAGGAGCATAACTCAAAACCATTCCTTAAAACAGACTTGATGAATTATTGCCAGTAATTACTAGAGGAAGCTCACAGTGCCAAGATCCTGCATGGCAGGAACCCAGTTTAGTAGTCACCAGGAAGCTGCTGTCATTCTCATGAGTCTTACAGAGGACAACATCTCATTCACAGGATCGAGGCAGTTTTGCACAATAACCCGGAACAGTGCTACTAGTGAATTTTTACTTTTAATTTGGAATGTTGAACTCAGATGTGGAGATTTTCTTACCCTGTTTAT
>LZPO01089909.1:927384-945674 GCA_001675575.1 Neotoma lepida
GTTCCCTCTTCCCACCTCAAGCCACAGCCACCTTGCAAAGAAATGAATACCTGCCCTCCCCCCATAATCTGGGTCATTCCAGCTTCCAACGCAGTCATTTTGAAAATGACTCTGTTGAAAAAAATCTTGCCTTTGGTTGTTCTTTCTTGCCTTTCCCACCCCAATATTAGCCCTGTTTTTGCTTCAAATGTGGAACACAGTATTGAATGGGGTACCTACATTCGGACTGATGGTAAACTGGATTGTTTGCAATAGCCAAGACAGGAGCTGAGATTTATTATGTATTTTTAAAAATCTCTAATGTGTCTAGGCTTTTCTTTGCCACTGACATTGGTGATACTTCAGGTCTGGAAAACCATGGAGTGTGGCGACAACGCATACCAGGGTCTCGACAATGAGATAGAGTAGCATGATAGAGACAGCCCCACCATATAAGAGAAACATAGGAGCTGACTTTTTTTGGATTGGAAATGACACAGTTTGAATCATCTCAGTAGTGGAACTGTGGGCTAGCTATACATTCAAAGATCTTGTTATGTATGCCTGGAAAAAAGAGTAATGCTTGATGACTGTCCAACTTCGCAGTAGCCATTGCTGGGAACTGGTTTAGCTCTTTATATGTCTCCTTCAATCTGTTTTTGTTTTGCCTTTTGTTATACACACTTCCTATTTGTTACTGGAGTAAACCTATAGATGATTATCTTATGCTCCTGAAAAAGAAGGTTTATAGTGCATGGGAAGGAAGGAAGGTTGTTTTCTGACCATCTCTGAAGCCTGGTAAAGAAGGGGTTGTACCAGGCTTCCACTTTTCATACGGATTGTTTAACTATTTTTGTTTCACAGCCCCCCTCTGCATGAACCCAATTGCTTAATGCTTCCTAAAACATCTTAAATGATCACTGTGTTGTACGCCCCTGAAAGTTCCTCATGCTGGCATTTAATTTTATATTTTGTACTTTCAAGATTTTCATATTCTTAAGTATTTACTCAGAGTATTTTCAGTAGTTTAAATAGGATTTAATGATCATTTCGTACTTTACAATAAAAAGAATGAGCTCTCTCCAGATGATAGGACATTTTAAAGATGTTTTTCTTAATAAGTCGTAGTCCAAATGCTGAGTTTTTTTTTTTACTGTACCTTGAATGCTATTTTGAACAAAGCAGCTCTATTCAGACATAATTCATATGATATATGTCATCCATTTAAAGTATGCTGTATATATTATTAACACGTAAATAGTTTGCATTTTAGTGTGTTTGTTATCATTTTAGTGTATTCACGGATACAACCATTACTACAATTAATTTTCGATTGTTTCATCATCGAAAATGATGAAAAGAAACCCTGTCCTGTCTTGTAGCTCCCATTTTTTTCTCCCACTTGTCTCTCTCCTGGTGCCAGCCCTAGGCAACCATGAATCTACTTTCAATTGCTATAGTTACTATTCTGAACACTTCATAATTGTGAGGTCATGTATTTGTCCTTCTGTGACTGATAGATTTCAGTTAGCATGAGGTCTTCATGATTCATCCATGTTGTTAGTGTGTGTCAGTACTTCATTCAATTTTATTTGTGAATATACTATATTTTGTTTATCCATTGATGGATATTTGGGCCATTTGACTCTTATGGATGATGAGGTTATAATGATTTATGTGCTATTTGTATGTGTGTATGTGTGTGTGTGTCTATATTTTCATTTTTCTTGGTTATATACCTAGGGGTCTGTATGAAATTACTTGGTCATATAACTCTATGGTTAATTGTTTGAAGAATGGCCATACTGTCTTTCAGAGCAAGTGTTCCATTTTATATTCCCTTCAACAGTTAGGGTTCCAGTTTCTCCATATGCTTGCCAGCATTTTTTACTATCTGACTATTTAATTGTTACCATCCTAGTACTTGTGCATTTATATATCTTACTGTGATTCTGCTTTGAATTTCCTTAATGAATGCTAATGTTGAGTATTGTAAAATGCTTAATGGTTGTTGTTCATCTCTTTGTATATTCATACTCTTCAACCATTTTATTTGGGCTATTTATCTTTTTATCACTACATTATTAACCACTCATATATTCTAGGTACAATCTCCTATCAGTATGAAACTTTTGCAAACATTTTTTTCCCATTCTGTGGGTTCCCTTCCTCTTAGTTGTTGTTTGAACTATGGATGTATATATAAAAATATATGTGTGTATATATATTAATGAAGTGCAAATGGATTGGCTTTTCATTTGTTGCATTGTTCATGTTTTTCATCTCATATGGAAGAATCTTTTGCCAAAGATCACAAGAACAATCTGTTAAAAAGTGTTTATAAGAGTTATTTCTCAATTCAGTAAATATAATTGATATATGACTATTTTTTGAATACCAAGTACTATGTCTGGCATATGGTAAGTACTCCATTTTTTTTTTACATTTCTGGAATTATGCCATGTAATATAAAAAAGAATGATGTTGCACTCTTTTAAGGGGAATGTGGAGAGATGATTAGTCAGAATTATTTCCATCATGTTCCTGGTGAGTTGTTTTAATTGGACTTCTTTTACTTCAATTTAGGTTTAGGAATAGCAGGTGTTTCATCTTAAAATGGTCATAGGTTAGTAGCATCAAGAAGTACTTTGGCTTGTACCAAACCAGAAGACTACTGTTATGAAAAAGAGATCAATGTTTTTATTTGTATTCTTTTGTTTACAATCACTCTCCCTAGCTTCCATATCTTGCTAAAGCTCTGATTCTCAACAGGGGACAATTTCTCCATATTTGGCCATGTCTAAAGACTGTTTTTTTGTTACATCTGGGGTGGGTTCTATAGGCATTTAGTGGGTAGAGACCACAGGTGTTGCTAAGCAGCTATCTGATGACTCCTTGTAAGGGTTGAGCCCTGCCCAATATCTGGCTCAAAAGGTTAATAGTGCCAGTAACCTTTACTCTATTGGAACTGAGCAGTAAGTAGTAAGTGCTGTGAAGAAAAGGAGAGCCTGATGTGAAATTCACTGTGTTTACCATACCACAGCATGCTCAACACAATTACCTGTCAGAAGAAAAACATTCTCTATGATGTGCCATAATTGTTTGAAGATTAAAGGTAAGTGACTCTTTACAGATTGTGTTCTAATGGATAAGATGGTTTTCCTTCCAGTTCAATGATGTCATCTGAGTGCTAATAACACATTCTTATTTTCCTTGATTTGTATGTTTTATTTTCAGGTTTGGAGTTAGAGGGGAAAAAACACCTAGGAGTAAGTTCTCCTATGCTTTAAAGACTAGAAACAGTATTCCATTTCCATGGTAGTTTACTTGGGAAATATTTACATTTTTAATAAATGAATGAAAACAGCTACTCCTGGTGTAGTTATGTAACACACCACAGAGCAGTAGAGCTTTCAAAAGGGTACTATTTTCAGTCTATCTGTGGTGGATTAAATGTGTTCTTTCTATTCACATGTTGGTAGATGACGAGGGGACTTAAACAGAACTTGCTTACAATAAAGACTGCTAAATCATTATATGTTTGTGATCTCTTTTATCAGATATTTTAGTGAATTGTAATTTATCTTAAATTTGGATAAAAATATCTCTCTTGCTCTATATAAAATGAAGGTTCTAATTTTCATGAGAAATATAATTCAGAAGCGAACAAGAAAACCTTCTAGATATGTTACTTACCAGAAAACTGTTTTGATTTATAAATGTTTATGAACTTTAAGTACTCATCTGCATTCTAAGGTAAGATTTAAGTTGACTACATCTGAACAGTATTTTGAAGAGAAACATCACATGCTTCATTCTAGTGAATATTGGATTTGATTATTTTATTGTCTAAGAATGTAATTAGCTTACTAATAGTAATGTTAAATCTTTTTATGGTGAAATACCAGTGATTTCTCTTTTCCTTTGTAAAACATCATTAGGTTTAATAAAAAGGTGAAAATCTTAAAGAAAAGGTCCTAACATTTACAGTGTTTGAGATGGGCACATACTCCTGCCAAAAATTTTCACATGTCAGTTCAGTTCAACAAGCATTCATTGAATGTCTGTCATATGCCAGATATCATCTATTCTGTAAGATGTTATCTGTTCACTGCATGCTGCATTTGACATTTTAGTTTACTGGATTTATCAGTAATACACTCACTTCCAAATTGTTCGTTTTTAGGTATTATCTAATTGTTGTCACACTATAGAAGATGGAAATGTAGTTTCTTTGAACCCTTCCTTTTCTCTCAGTTTATCCTGTCTCTTATACACATCTAGATGTGTATAAGAGACAGGCACTGGGCTGTGATGAGCTGACTAGGAAAGTCTCTTCTTAGTGGAGCCATGTAGTACAGATATTATGAATACTTACACAACTTTTTGTTTTCCCTGTAGTTAGCAACCACCTTGCTTTTTCCATTGCTTTTGGTATATTTACTAAAATTCATTTCCATATTCTTTTCAGGAATTATAAATCTTTGTTCAGTGTATTCAAGCACTGCATGTATGGTTTGTGTAGCCTAATGTTAGAGACATTTTGTCTTGTATCATTTTGGCTTTCAACTTGGACTAATGTTCTCTGGGCTTCTGCTATGTTGAATCCTCAAAGTCTCTAGATGTTTGTTTGTTCTCTTTCTTGATTTTTTTCTCTTCATTTTGGTAGAGCAAACTTTCAAGTACTTTTCTTTCTGGAAAAGGGTATATGGGAAATGATATAGTGAAGTCTTTACAAATTCAGAACTCTTATTTGATGATTAGCTTGATAGTTTGGCTGATTATATAATTGTATTTTAGAAAGCATTTACCCTCAAATTTTTATTATTTACTTTCTACCAAAGTCTTCTTGTTATTAATGTTGAAAAATTTTATATTATTATGATTCTTCTTGAATCTTGTTTTTCCTCCTCTGGGAGTTTTTTTTCTTGCATATTTAAAATGCTCTGAAATTTTTCTCTGAAGATATTAGGATTTTTAAAAAGTTTTTCTTTATTTCTTCATTGTTTCTTCCAAACTATTTTGTGGTAGACCATGTTATAATCATAGATGTCTGGGGGTTTTCTGCTAATTGTTTTATATATGTTTAAGAGGGGGTCATTTAAAACATATTTGGAAGCTGTTAGCATGAATATATTCCTATGTTTGTTGGTTGTAAGTTGTGTGGCTTTGTTGAGCTAGGTGAGTTTTAGAACCAAGATCAGGATTTTTATGCCTTTGATTTTTCTGTTGTTCTGATCATATGACCTACAGAAGAATCCTTTCATTTCTCTTTCAACAAGAAGGTAGGGACATGAGAGAGACACCACATGCAGTATACAAATATCCATTGAGCTCCTGTCCCTGCTTCAGAGACTTTCTGTTTTACTCTCCAAAGAATACATCTCTGAAACTATGGTAGAATGAGAGAAAAACCAGAGACAGGAAGTTGGAGGTTTCCTAATTGGTCTTCCAAAAGTGTTTTACTACCTCCTTATTTCATCCTCCTCTCTCTTCCCTAACTTCAGCTGTCTATGTCTTCTAGAGGTGCTTGGGTATAAATACTTTATTCTAGGCTTTTCCAAAGCTACTGCTATAGTTTTTGTTAGCTCTCAGGATATTAATATGGTTGTCTCTTCCACTCTCTTTATTATTGTGGGTTTTTAAAAAGATCCTTTTAGTGTCATGTCAGTGGAATTTTGACAGTTAGCCAAGATAAATGGATGTGTTCAATCCATCATCTTTAACTAGAAGTCCTTTCTATCTATATCTCTACTTTGCATGCTATTAATTAAATAAGCAGTTGAATCTGAGTGATTGTATAGAAAATCTAAAATGGTAATAGTTGGATTATCATAATAAGTATTGGTATAAACATATACACACACACACACACACAGAGAGAGAGAGAGAGAGAGAGAGAGAGAGAGAGACTGAACCTAGAGTTTTAGGCATGCTAGGCAAGCACTTTATCCTATTAATATATTTTGAAAACAACCTTTTGGATGACAAGGAAAATATTCTGTGTTGAAACAGGCTTACTAAAGCACATCCTCTAAAAGGTCATCTGGTTATCAGGGACACAGAACAAATAGGGATGAAGCCATGAAAGTTTCTGGCATTTTGTCTTCACTTCTCATTTCTTCCTGCTAGGAAACGACTCAATGTGGTGTTTTCTACTTAATTCAGACTCTACTGGACTAAATTAATGTGCTTGCATAAGAGTTTAGCATATGATATGTGTGTGGTGGGAGACGATGTTAAATCACTATTTTATGCTATTATGGTTATGGGGCATGCAAATGATAATCTGGAATTTTCTCTTTTTTTAGTCAACTTATTTTCCATATACAGTGTTACGATAGGACATGTATATTATCTTCTATACCATTTGGGAAACATTAAGCCATTTCTACCTAGTAGTTGCTTAGAAACTAGCTGAATTTTTATCAAAACCAAATGAAATTCATTTCATTTTAATCCCAGCAAGAATTATTGATTTGACCTCACTGTGTGATACATTATGATGACTCATTGGCTCTTCAGCATTATATCCTGTTGTACGTAAGTGTCCCAGAAGGTGCTGAGAACTGGAAGTCATTTGTGACTGTTTCTTTGTTTAAGCACATTAAACCCTTGAGATCGATGACTAATGTACTGCCAAACCAACTGGAAATACACTTTTAAATATATTCTTAAGTTTTTCTCCTTTGGTTCCATTACAGCAGTTTCTGATATGAGTTATCATCTCATGGTAGAAAGCAGATCATTGGACTGATGTGTAAATTCCTTCTGTTGGCTGTTATCCCCCTTGCTGTGGCAGAATGCTTTTTGTTCTTGGCAGAGCATTTTATTCTCTTTTATATAGTGCCTTAATAGTCATCAAGAAAAGGATGAAAGGGAGGGGAAATAGAAGAGGAGTTTTTCCTTTTTATTGTTTTCCATTTGGTTTTTTGATCAGTTGAATATGTAAGCATTTTAAACAATGTAATGATAAAATCAAGGGTTCTATTCTGTCTTGAAATATGTCTGTAATGATTTTTGAAGGTGAATATTTCCCATCATCATCTATTTTATTTTGCAAGAAGTTTGTAAGTGTCCATATTGAGAGGATTGGTTGGTTGGCTTTGGAATAGATACTAATTGAACAACTTAAATTGGTGATTCTTAACCCATTTTGTCAACCAGAAGAATTGCCTTAAGTTTCCCTAAAATAAATGTCTAAACTACATTCTAAGACACCATGATTCAGTTGGTCCAAACCGGGTTCCAGCATTAATAGTTTAAAAATAAGTGCCTAGAGATTCAACTGTGCAGTTGCGATTGGATTGTAAACCCCTGATCCTGAGAACACATAGTAGCTAACAGCAGGCCATTTCATCTTGAGTCTCCTGGATTTGGAGGTAGCTAGGAAGTATCCAGAATGGACTTACTAATTGAAACTTCTTCATCTGGGGCAAGATCTACAGTGCCTCCCCCAAAACTAAAATAGCTTTGTCGTCCTTGAGAGAATGTGCTTATCATTTCTAAATAAATCAATGCTTATCTAATCAACAAGGGTCTTCTTTTTGGTATTTATTTATTTATTGGGGGTAGGGGTGCATCACAATTTGTAAATGGAAGTAACAGGACAACTTGCACAGGTGACTTCTCTTCCGTCATGTAGGTTCTTGGGAACAAATTCAGTTATTTATGCTTGGCAGCAAGTGCCTTTACCTGCTGAGCCATTTGGCTGGCCCACCAAAAGTGTTCTTAAAGCATAAATTCCCAGTCATAATTTTAGAACCTAAATTAAAATTTGTATTTTAATTGATATGGACAGGGGCCTGGATATGTGCATTAAAAAGAAAAATCCTCAAAGTAGATCTGATGCCTGCTTGGGATGTAGCTGTCATATATAATAAGGTATTCATGGAATTTTCATAGATGGATAAATGTACACAATTTTGGTTTTTGTATCCACAGAACTGGTATCTGGTAAATGTTTACAGATGAATTCTTGGAGAATGGAGTTCTTTCTGTTCCTTAGGATGTACTGATTTTTGTTCAAAGTTGCCTTTCGAAGTTAGGAAGGCAACTTTGCTTTTGTCAAAAGATGAGGCCTGTACTGTGGAGATGGCTCAGTGGATGGGTAAAATGATTGCTGTGGAAGTATGAAAGGAAGTCCTGAGTTCAACCCCCAATACCTGTGTTAACACCTGGCTAATTTTGGTATGCCTTTGTAATCCTGTTGCTGGGGAAGTGGAAACGAGAGAGAGGATCCCTGAAGCACACTGGCCAGCTGCTTTAGCTGAATTGGTAAGCTTCAGCTTCAGCAAGAGAACCTGTCTCAAAAAAAAAAATAGGGTGCAGAACTACTGAGGAAGACACCTAATGTAACTCTCTGGACTCCACATCCATGCATACACATTGACATGTATGCTTGTATACAGCCATCATGTAACATGTAAAGCAAAAGATGAATTCATTATTTACCAAAGGGAGAGAAAGCTGCGCTAGTCAATCATAGTTTATAACTAAAGCATATCTTTTGAGGGGATCATGGTATTTGAAATGTTTTCATTATGGAGATATGAGTTGTTGCCCTTGACCTTACAAACATCACTATTTGATGAGATTGTTCATCATCATCATCAGTATCATTAGTGTGCTTGTGTGTACATAATGTGTATATAGGGGGTTCAGGCTTACATCACTGGGTGGCAAGGTCCCTTGACCACTGAATCATGTCACTGTCCAAGACTGTTCTTGATTGTGTCAAGCATGTTTGTCTGGTGGTGATTGGTTGGTATTGAATTGGATGAGGTTGTTCCTTATAATTCTGAACTTGTTCCCCAAAGCAAACTGGCTGTCATAATTGGACTGAAATGAATTGTCATCCATCAAAATAAGTTTAAAAGATGAGGTTGGTGGTTACTGCTGCTCACCCTATCGATTAAATAATCAATCTTTGTCCCCCAGTAGGACTGTAGAGACTTTACACTTGCCTTAAGGTATCAGCTCTTGGTGTAATGAGATTGCTTCCCATTTTTGAAATATGATCTTCGTGTATAGAACTTTGGGTAACACTAAATATGCTGTCATATTGTTGCTAAAAGAAATAGATATCATATTTTGTTTTTCTTTGCTTTGCTTTTTTCTTTTCTTTCTTTTTTGTTGTTGTTTTTGAGACAGAGTCTTACTGTGTAGCTTTGATTGTCCTGGAACTCACTATGTAGACCAGGCTGGCTTCAAACTCACAGAGATCCTTCTGTCTCTGCCTCCCAAGTGCTGGGATTAAAGCCCTGTGCCACGATTGCCCAGCTCTAGATAATTACATTTTCCTTTACAAGTTCATGAATATCATGTGATCACCAACACTTGACTATGGTGGGTAAACACAGATATTCTAAACTCTGAAGAAAGAATAGAGGCTCAAAGAGATTATGTGATTCACTTAATGTTATAAAGCACATGTCCAAATCAGGACTTGACATAAATATAGTTTGAAACCCCCTTCAATAGAAGGTAATAGTCAATAGAATTACAAGTGAATGATATAGTTGAATATGAAAAAAATTAGGAGGAATAGGGAATGCTTAAAAAGCTTCATCAGAGCTTGGACTTGAACTCAAGCAGAGACGGGGAATATAGATTCCCATTCAGTCTCAGTTTTAGCAAATGTTGGGTTTGGGTTCACTTTCAACCAAAAGGAAGTCCTTGTCCAACCACTGGAAACAATAAACTCTCAAATGGTGTTTGTGGGCAAAGTTCTAGCTCTGTATTCTTGAGGATGGAGTACCAACTATTATTTTTAACAGAAATTATTTTCATTCACACAAATGTACTAATACTAAAATGCTAACATAATTTTAGTAAATCAGAAATTTGAAAATAATTTTTGATTACATGTATTTATTTACTTACTTTGGATTTGGGAGACATGGTTTCACTGTCCTGAAACCTCACTGGGCTGGCTTCAAACTTGTGTCTCCAAAGTGCTGGGATTATAGAAGCAAGTCACCATGCACTACTGTTATTTATGATTTATCTTTCAAATGCATAAATACAAAACATTAAGATAGAAAAACACAAAATTATCTTTTTATGGGTATATTTGTTATATACCAAAACTTCCAGAGAGTCTAGTAAAAAGCTAAGAATTTGATATGCTGGCTAGATATAAAGTAAGGATAAAATATTAGCTATCTTTCATTTGTTCATCATACAACCCTTAAAAGAAGAAAATAGTTCATTTGCAGTACCATCAAGAATCATGACTGTTGCAGAATAAAGTTAATAGGAAATGCAAAGAAGTTTCTGCTATGATGGAATGGAACAGAAATTTCATTGAAAATAAGACCTGAACAGATTGAAAGACACCTATATATTCTTGAGTTGGGAGATGTAGTATCATAAAATTACCAGTTATCTAAAGATTTGTTTGATATATATTTTCATATAGAATTCTGATAGAATTTGTGGAGAGAGAGGTAGTGTTTGATTAAATTATATTAATGTAGGAAACAAATAACTGAGAAATTTATAGGAAATTGGGAAGTGTGTCCCTCACATGTTAACAGAATATACTGTTTGAGGGGAGACAAAGACAGACCTATATAATCCTCAATTCCTGGCATTCATGCCTGTGTGCCACCCCTTCTGTTTCAGTGTCAGGAATATGGAAGATCTATGACTAGCTTCTCATAGAATATAATAAAGGTGATCAAATGTGCCATACAATTACATTATGTAGAATTTTTATGATCAGTCTTCCTGAGACACTCTGTCTCTTTCTGGCTTTGAGAACTTCAGCTGCCTTGTTGAGAGCTGCCTTCTGGAGGGAGCTAGATAGTAAGGAACTCTGCCTTGACTACCAGCAAGAAAAGGAAGCCTCCAGTTCGGCAATATGTGAGCAACTGCCAACAATTGGATGACCTTGGAAACAGATTCTTTCACTCACTTGAGCCTCCCATAAGACTACAGCCCTACCTGATGCTTTAATGGAAGTTTTGTGAAACTAAAGGCAGACGATATCACTTAGACTAAAGACCCCACAAAATCTATAGAATAATAAATGTATTTTGTTTCCAGCATCTATATTTTGGCATTGCTAATATTATTATGAAATTAATATTGTTATAACACAACTAGAAAGTCACTAATCAATTCAGTATCATGTTGGTTTAGAGAAAGATAAATAAATTAATAGGACACTGAGGAGTCCAGAAATAAGGACATGTGTATATTACTTAATAAATGAAACAGTATGTTCTTTCTAGTAGGAGAAAGCTAGTTTTAAATGCTGCTGGTACTACTAGATTGGGAAAATAATTGGAGCTTTTGCTTAAATTACACAAAAAATTCAGTTAGTTTAAGTATTCAAATATAAAATAAAGCAAAATTACATTTTTATATATTCAATATAAAAATATTTTTATATAGAAGTAATAGGTAGAGCCAAGATTGGTGGCACATGCCTTTAATCCCAGAACTCAGGAGGCAGAGGCAGGTGGATCTCTGAGTTTGAGGCCAGCCTGGGCTACAGAGCAAGTTCTAGGATAGCCAGGGCTACACAGAGAAACGCTGTCTTGAAAAACAAACAAACAAGCAAACAAGTCATAGGTATAATATAGGCGTGAGAGAGATAGCTTGCTAAATTAGACACCCAGAAGCACATAAAATATTGATTTATTTAGTTACCAATTTTTTAAAGTATGGAATAAACATTACAATAAGGTCAAGTAAATTGTGGTGAGGTTAAAAAAAAAACTCGTGTCAAACTGTTAGCATACTGCTTTCTTCATTTAGACTTCTACACAAAAGCTCTTATTTACCTTCTAATGGAAGTCTTTTCTCCATATAGGCCAATGACTCAGTTTTCTGACCAGCACTAAGTATACTTGAGGAATCGTTACTTTAGAGAAACAGTTGGCACAGCTTTTCTGTACAGGGCCAACAGTAAATATTTTGGGTTTCATGGGCCATGCATCTAATTAGCAGCAGCAATGTTAAATGAAGCCTGTGCAGCATGGATGATAGTGTAGATAAGTGAGTAAGGATCTATCCCAACCGAATTCAATTACCAAACCAGATGGCCGGCCACATTTGGCCAGATTTGACTCATGGGCTGAAATCGATTGACTCCTACTCTATAGGATGCAGATATGAGGGAGGTCCAATCCCTACCTTCAATAACTATAATGTCAATTTTACTATGGCCCTGGAGGAATGGGAATGAAGCAAGCCTCACACTTTCTAGCTTGAAAAGGCTACTTATTCCCTGTCAAACCAAGGGAACACCAAATTACTTCAGATGTGAATATTCCAAAGTAAAATCTTTGTAAAAATGTGTAAAAAACATGCTAGAAGTGTAAAATTCACATCAGATTTTGAAGATTTAGTATAAAATGCAAAACATCTCATTTTGTATTGATTGCATATAGAATTGGTAATATTTTAGATATATTAGCTTAAGAAAAGCCTATTAGTAAGATTAATTTCATATGTTTCTTTTTTATTTGTCATTCAAATATTTAAAGTTATAAATGTGAGCTAGGTGTGGTGGTTTATGTCTATAGTCCCTTCATTCATGAGATTGAAGCAGGATTGCTATGAATACAAGGCCAGCCTAGGCTACATAGGGAGTTCCAGGCCAACATGGGCTACAGTGTGAGACCTTGTCTTAAAAACATAGGGCTTGCCACTCTATCTCTTTTGGATAGCACTGAGCTAGAAGTGGTATAGGTGTACTCCTGTTTCGTGGAACAAGAATGAGTTTAGTTGTACTAAAGAAAAAGGTATGTGGTAGATCAGTTAGGTATAGGCTTCATTATGGGTCAACTAGGACTGTTTGGCTGGTACAAGGGAGACTCATCCATAGTTTGGAACATGTAGATGAGAGCTACACTTTACAGGTCTAGCCTGGAAGTAGTAAGTTGTAATACAAAGACAAAAGGAAGTGAAACCAGATTACCTAGCTAGGAACTGAGGTTTAATATAGGGTGACAAGAATGAGCAATGGAGGACAGAAGATGGCTTCTTTAGGATCTGTCAAGGACATTAGTAAGAATAAATGCCAATGTACCATGCTTAATGAACCTGGCTGATGTTGATACCCTCATGACAGTGCAGACCCTAAGGAGCTGTTTTGAGATTGATAGGCTCTGCTACATTTTGTATTTGTTTAGTTTGACAGAGCAGTAACTTTGAAGGATAGGATGAGTCTCAGAAGTTTGCTGTTTTTTCTGGCTGATACTGGTGAAGTTCTTTATTTTGGCCGTTTCTGTACTGTGTGGCACTACCTACCTCTCACCCTCCATAGTCACAGTTTGCTGACTGTTTGTGCATTGGCTGGTCAGTGGAACGTTTGATCAGATGAGCGGAACAGAACAGCTTTTTTTATGCTTTTGAATGTGCAATAGAATAGAGAAAGCTTTGCTGATGTTGAGCAGGAGACAGAAACCCAGGGCAAGGTAATAGCAGACATATTGCTATTACCATCCATGCATGCTGGAGAGGTAGAATGGACCCCGTGAAGTCCCAATCAGTAACTCATGTATGTTCCTGGATGGCCCAGGCATTTCCCTTCCAGCCTGGAAGCAGCTTTTCACTTTTCTGGGGAGGCCCGTCCAACTTGGGAGTGACTCCTAGGCTCCTCAGCTCCTCTTGTCTTAAATTTCTTGTCTGACGAGGAAAGGTGGTGAGGTAGATGTTTGAAGTGGTTAGAAAGACAGGGGTGGAATTACAAGAGCATTACAAGAGCAGTGTGGGGTTGTCAGACAAGGTTGGGGAAAGCCCATAAGGTCATTTAAGAGCCATGAGATAGTAAAGTTATCCTTTTCAAATGTGTGGTACGCCCAGAATTCTAAGCACAGTTAATGCTACGTTGCTTACTGATAATAGGTGTAGCAAAGCATTGCGCCACCAGTGCTAAAGGAAGCTTGTGTTTCCAGTATGTCCTGTCTAAGGAATAAAGGTCCTCCTTCACGTAGCAAATTATTTGAGCAAGTTACTTATTAAGCTCCTTAATAGCAGCTGCTTTTTTTGAGAAGTGAGCTTTGTAGCTCTTTGAGTTTGTATTCTTCAAAGATGTTTTAAGGACAAATAAGGAACTGCTTTGTGTGGTGTATTTTTCAAAACATAAAGGCTTTGGATACAGTGGGATTACCCACCCTGATGCGTTTATAAATGGTTTCAAAAGGACAACTTTGAGTGGTGCTTCTAAGACATCTTGCACTCGAGGGCGGCAGGTGGTAGAGGGGACCTCTTTAAACGTCTAAATGACCAATGGAGAAGAAATGCGCTTCTCCATACTTTCATGAACACAAGTCAGAGTGTGAGGTGTGAGAAGTGACTCTGAATGCAGAGCATCTTAAATATCTTTTAGACAAATACAGAAAAAGAGGTGTTCGTAAATGAATACTCTGTTTAAGAAGCTATTCAAATGAGGTGTCTAAACAAACAGCATGTGATACAATTTGCCAATGTTGTAAAGAAAAATAAGTGCATGGAACAATTACTGAAGAAGTCTCCACACAAAATGTTAGCAGTTATGGTTAAGAGGCAGAAGAATTTGTGCATTCCTTTTGGTGTATTTTCGAAGGTTTTAACTCTCACTGCATGTACAATATGTTACTTTTATAATGAAGAAAGGAGGAAATGCTTTAAAAAGACACTCTATACATTGTGTGGTATATGATTTTATTTCCCAAGTATGGAATGATTTTTAAATATATATTATGTTATTTATCATGGAGCAGTTCATCAACCCAGTCTACTTTTGTGATTGGGTTAAGTTAATTCAGATCAAAACCAAATTTAACTTGAATTTTTAATTCCTCTTCGAAATAAAGGCAAATGTCTATTCCTATTGGGCATTAACTTTTTGTGTTGGGAATAATATAATAATTGCTTGTTTGTCTACCAACTAGCTGTATCAGATTTTATCATTATGCTTTTTTTTGGCTTAAGCAATTAGTTCTTAAAGAATATGAAAAAATTTACAGTTGATGTCCTATTCTGTTCACTCTATCTTAAATACAGTTCATCGGTTGAGTCAATTTTTGCATATTTAATCATATTTATATCCATAATTACTATAAAGTATTATTTTTATATCTTTTAAACTCCACATGAGTGAATCATTCTAAGCATATTGTCTTAAAACTTGGCATTTTCTGGTGTGTTTCCATGTTGATAGATGTGGCTCAACCATAGGGATTTTTAAGCTGTTCCTTGTGGGCCAAATCTACAGCCTCCTCTTTTTGGAAACAATCTTTGTGTATTGTCTATGAATGCTTTCACACCATAACAGTTACCACAGAAGACTGTTGTAGGGGAGGCTGAAGAACACCTTAGCCAATCCTACTTCAATAATATGATCTTTGGCTGAGACTAAGAACTCAGTCAAGTTGACACAAGGCAAATTAACAGGAGAATATATACACATTGTGTTGACTTTACATATATGTAGGGACCTTCACAAGAGAGCAGCAATCTGAAGACATGGCCAAAGCTGGAAGCTTTTAGACTTTTAAAACAAATACCAATAAACATGTAAATAAATGATAGAACAAAGAGATCTAGACAAGTGACAGTGAATTCTAGTGATGTCATTAGGAGACATAGGGAGTGTAAAGCGAGTGGCAGATAAGGGTTATTTCACTAAGTTTATTTGTATGAGTCCATTGTGGCATCAATTCCCAATCTCTAGTGATTATGGGTTATTTCTTATCCTGGTATGGGGATATATCCCCCCCAAAGGAATCTTTATGGTTTGCTACCTGTACAAAGAGTCAGAGAGTTCTTTTGAAGCTACAGTTTTTCAGATGTTTTAGATTGAAATGATCAGTATAATCAGTGAGCATCTTTGGGATGGTATGGTCTCAACTCCTTCACTGTGTACCATGGAAAACCTAAAATATTTACTATCAGTCCCTTTACAGAAGTCTGCCAAGTCCTAGTTCTTTCTTTGTGTAGATATGCCATTGTTTTTTCATTCTTCTCTCTATTATTTATAAGAAGTCATGTTTTGGTGAAATTTTAGATACACACACAAACACACATGTATGTGTATACTGTATGTTTCCTTACTGTGTGTGTTGAGGGTCTCCAAAATAATATATTGAACATTAACATTAACCAACTCAACTTTCATGTGTCTTGATCCTATTTTTCACAATTAGAAATTGTGAATCCAAGATATATACTGCCCTGTTAGTTTCTAGGTATTTTATTTATCCATTTGGAAGGAGACAGTATCTTATTGTTGATTCGATTACTTTTGTTACCAAGTAGACAACTACCACTTGAAAGGAGAAGAAGGCTGTTTTGTCCATAAGGAGCAAACAGGAGAATCATGACTGGTCCTGGCAGCAACAAGGAAATATCTGCTGTATGCAGTTCACTGGATTAGATCAAGGTGATATTATTGGTCTGAATCAACACTACTACTATATGATTATTGAGCATTTAGGAAAGTCAAGGATAGAGTTGACCATTTCACATGTATTATCTTGTTTACTCATCATACCAACCTGCCGAGGTGGTAATTACTGCTCCTCATTTTGAGAGGAGCCCCCTGAGGTCCAGAGCGTGGTCCACAGTTATGTCGGAAATGGGGTTTTTGTGTAGACTTTTTCACCCCAACTGGACCTAGCGCCCTGTGTCCAGGAGCACATTTCTCCAGGGAAAGCCTTTGGAGATGGCTAGAGGGTACTCGGAGAATCCTTGCTACTCTTCGTCACCAGTTCTTTTGCCTGCAGCCTTGGCTCCTATGAGCTGCCCAAAGCTTCCTGCACAAGAGAAGATCCCCCGATTTCCAGAATGGTCCAAGTTTACAGTTCTAGTGGCTCTAATTATTTTGATTTATGTTTCATGGAAATATTAATATCTTTTTCTGTCCTTTTAGCTCTAAGCTTCAATTTTCCTAGTAAGAATAATAATGCATTACAGATTGGGGATACAGGCTAAGGGACTCTAATAACAGCAACTCAGCAACAGCTACTGGATCTCTTTGAATCTTCACTGAATCTACAGTGAACCTTTCTTTTTATCCTTTCTTTTTCCTTTTTAGTTCACGGCTGTTGTAGGTAGGTAAGACATAAGAAGTCCCGAGAATTTCTATGGGGATAGATGATATTCTCACTCTGTCATTTAAGATAAAATTATCTTATGCCTAAAAATTCTAAATTGTTGCCACAAAGTACATGAACATTATTTATCCTGCTGCTATGAAATATGGTACACATGTGAATTTGATTATTATGGCAACAAGCCCCAGACCACTTTGAACAAGCCAGAAGCCAAAGCATTAAAAACTGCTAGAGATGCAACTTTCCCCTCTGTCTTTGCCCTGAAGAATGCTAAAAGCATTGGGAAGCACCAGGCATTTTCCTTTGGAGCTGACACTAGCTAAACACTTATCTAATCCATACATGGACACATAGATAAAGCTCATTTGCACAGTTGCCAACTCAGGGTTTGTCAGTTGATGTGATCTTCCTCTCCCTGAATCTGCTTTTTTGGTCATTCATAACTTCTGTGAATATTGATGGGAATTTTTGCCTATATAAAGTTAATTAGCTGTGTTATCTCTGGTGAGAAGAATTTAAGGCACTACAGAACACTGAAGAAAGTCTACTTCAAAAACAGAAATTTCTTAAGGCTGCTAAAGTCCAGTTTCAAAAAAAAAGACATTTGTAAATAGACCTTTCCATTTTCTGATTGTAAGAGCAACTCTACAGTAGCAACAATGTTAATAATTCATCATACTTTATAAACACAAAGGCAGTGGTGTTTATATATAAATTATTCTTTAAAATATTAGTAATGTAAATATCTTCATCACAGAAAACTGGGACACCACCCTCCTTCTCCAGTTCCCATTTCATAGATGGTAAAAGGAAGTTCTTGAAGACCTTAGGGCTTGTCAGCTTGGGCCTAACTTCAACAGATCTGGCTTGAGTCAAATGTTCCTGTGTAACCATGAAACTATATTATATATATATATATATATATATATATATAAACACTCCTTTGTGCTTGGATCCCCTGATTTCTCTCTACATCAAGTCTCTATAACTGTAAAGGTTTCATGGATTTTGGAATATTTGTATTTCTTTAAAAATCTATCTGTAGGGCCAGCTGAATGGCTCATCTGGTAAATGATCTGAGTTCGATTCCCATGACCCATAAGGTAAAAGAGAGCGCACTCTCAAAAGTTGTCCTCTGACTTCCACATTCATGCTTGGCATGTCCCCACCACCACACAAAATAAATATGTGTAAATTAAAGTATTAAAAACTATTTGGCCATCCCCACCACCACACAAAATAAATATGTGTAAATTA
>LZPO01089909.1:945849-956244 GCA_001675575.1 Neotoma lepida
AAAAAAAAACCAAACAAACAAAAAACTATTTGTAGCCTGGGGTCATGGCCAGAGACAGAATGCTACATTCAGAGTAAGCCTGAATTGAACAGAGTATATAGAGTTGTATTGCTTTTTTATGTAAAATAGTTCCCTGTGCTTATTTCCAGCAATAAAAAGAAGTGGAGTTTGTCTTTATTTTTTTCCCCATCTCATTTCTAGCTTCACCAAATCTCTCTTGTGTCTGTTGTGCCCAGTTGCCTTAAACCAGCAGTCATGACCCCTTTAGGGATTGCATATCAGGTATCCTGCATATCAGATATTTATGTTATAATTCCTAACAGTAGCAAAATTATGGTTATGAAGTAGCAACAAAATAAATTTATAGCTAGGGGTCACCATAACATGAGGAACTGTATTAAAGGGTTGAAGCATTAGGAAGGTTGAGAACCACTGCCTTAAACCCTAAACTTTTGTTTGGCTGTCCCCTCATTCATACAGCACAAATCACCAAGCCCTATTGAGACTCTGACACTCTCTCTCTCTCTCTCTCTCTCTCTCTCTCTCTCTCTCTCTCTCTCTTTCTCTTTCTCTCTCTCTCAAGATTTCAGACACTTTAATTAATAGAAAATGGCTGTACCTAGTCTTTATTTCTGTCCAAAATAAATGGACTGAAAGCCTTCTAATCCTTCCTTCAGAATTTTATCTGGCAGTGACGTCAGAAAATCTTTGTATCCCATTACTTCTCTCCATCTCATTGCCACTGGCTTTAATTTTTTTATTATTCATTTTCATTTATATTGTATAAAGAACATGATATATTATATAATAATAAAATCAGTGCTATCAACTTTTCTCATGGACCATCATAGCAACTTGTATTCCCTTCCCCAGTCCCCTCATTTCATTGCCATCTATGCTGTTGTGATTTTTATTCTAAACACAACATCTGATTTTTTTAAAGCCAAAATGAAAAAAAAAACTGCCACTATTTTTATATTACCTATAAAACCAAGTTCAAATATTTTTGTGTGCTAACAAAACATTAGGATCCCTACACACCCTCCCTCTCCTATTTTTAGCTTCCATTCAGGTCACTGTCCCCAGTTCTCTGGTTACTAACTCTTACTAGTCTTCAAGATTTCATTCAGCTGTCACGGTCCCTAGGAAGCCATTTGTAACCTTTCCCTCCCCTATGGAAGCAGTCTGTTCCTTTGCCCTTTGCCCAGCTATTATATTGCTCTTGTATAGTAATCATTTGTTTGCTTACCTGTCAGCCTTCTTCATTCATTCTCTGCTTTTATGCAGGAGATTTGCTCAGAATACTGAGTGCCTGCTAAATGCTAAGTGCTGAGATTCAACTGAACAAAATAGATGATCCCTTGCAAAGGGAGGAAATAGACAATAAACAAGAAAATAAAGAAGATAATTTCAAGCAGTGATAAGTGCTCTGAATGAATAGTTCAAGAAGTGATGGTATAGGGCTCTACCTAATAGAGATATCATGAAAGCTCTCTCTAAGGAGGTGGCATTTAAGATGAAAGCAGAGGGGTAAGGAGGCTTGGAATGTAGATTTAGATGTTTCAGAATTCTGTGATTTTTATTATTTGCTATCCATTGTTAAGCTGATTACTCCAGTTATCTGAGCTGAAGCAAGTAATTTAGAAGTCAATTTATGGTTTGAATTGCTATTACTTGACTCCTATTGACAGCTGGGCTAGAGTTGCCCTCCTAAAGATTAATTCTTGTAATGTGGAAGACAAAACAGAACACATGAACCTAATTTTGGGTAATTGGTATCCTGCTTTGTAATGGCAAGAAAAACATTTTGCCATGAAATAGAGTTGTCACTCAATGATTGTTTATGGCTAATGTTTTTCATTTGTAGATCTGGCCCACATGGAGGCTTATATACACAATCTTAAGTCTCTGGAATCAACCTTGCCTGTTTGGCATGTGAAATTGTCTGTTAAGCATCAGTTCAGGCTTTAATTATTCTAAACCCATTGTCAATTGAATCTTTTCTGTATATTGATTTTTTTTAATACTACCAGCTCTAGAGTTAATCTGTTATGTGACACCAATCAAATTGCTTTGAAATTATGAACTTGAGCACTTCTACAGGAAAAGCACATCGTGAACTTGACAACCAAAGCACTTCCAATTCTCTTGTGGTCTTTGTTCTCATACCTTCCTAGTAGTGTATTTCGAATATCCTGAACACACAGAACTCTGCTTTTCCTAGTGAGGGCTATTCAGCTGTGCATGTGCATGGGACTGAATGCTTGGGTGTCTTGTTTTGTGTCTGAGACGAAGTCTTTATTTTGTGAGAGAAATGTAAAATATTTATGCCTACTTTTAAAACAATTAAGAATCAAGTAATAATGTAGTTAACTTATTAGTGCTTCCAGAAGCTAAGTCCCTGTGATATATCCTTCTCTTTTCTCTATCTGGTGTTCCAGGAGATTCTATGAAGCTGTTTACCTTCTTCTTAACTTTCTCTAGAACTTGACCTTTTGTGAGATCAGAAGGCATGGAAGACTATTTAGTTTTCATAATGTTCAAAAATACACCAAAGAGGAAGGAGGAACAAAGAAAGAATCAAGAAAAGGAAAAACTCCTGATTTGGAAAGTAATATATATCAGTGATAACTGTAGTTCTTCACATGTTCTAGTGTTCCATACATGTTCTATGTTCTAGTGTTCCTCACATGTTCTAGTGTTCCGCACATGTTCTAGTGTTCCGCACATGTTCTAGTGTTCTCCACATGTTCTAGTGTTCCGCACATGTTCTAGTGTTCCTCACATGTTCTAGTGTTCCTCACATGTTCTAATGTGTTCCTCACATGTTCTAGTGTTCTCCACATGTTCTAGTGTTCCGCACATGTTCTAGTGTTCCTCACATGTTCTAGTGTTCCTCACATGTTCTACTGTCCTTCCAGTCTAGCAGATATGTAACAGTATTGTACTGCTGCTGTTGTCTGTCTTCCTGGTTGATAATGAAGAAGTTTATTTTTCATGTCTTCGTTATCCATTCTTATATCAATTTAAGGTCCATATTTCATTTTTCCTAAGAGGCATCTTATTTTTCCATAACTATTATGATGTGAAAGATTTTTCAATAAGAAGTTACATTTTTAAGAAAGAATGTTTGAACTGGGCATGGAGGCATACAGCTGTGATCCCAGCTGAGATGAAAGGACCATGAGTTCAAGGCCAGTTTATCCTTAGTGAGACCCTGTTCTCAAAACAAACAACCCCCAAACTAAAAAGAGCCAATGATTCCATGATTCTGTGTTTGTATACAATGTTTGTTTAAATGCAGCTATGGTCTGCGTAAACTGCAGTGTCTGTATGGATAGACAACTGTTCATTAGGTCATCATCTGGCTCTGCTTATTTCCTTGCAGCTGAACCTCATTACCTGGAGTGTTGGCCTGTGCATTTCTTTTTAAAGTCCTAGAAGTGCCAAGTGTGTTGCCTTCTGTTCCACTCAGATCTGCTCAGTGGTACAGAGACCTACCACATGATTACGTGGGTTCTTCAGATTATTTTCAACCACCATTTTGTGTTGTCTTGTCTCCACCTGCAGAATCGGGAGTTGTAGAATATTTGATAAGCAGCAGTGCTTTGAATATTTTTTTGTCTTGTTTTGAGGGAAAGTTATTTCCTTAAATAAATTTCTAAATGTGAAGTTATGTAACAGTTTGTTTCTTTAAAGCTGGTGTGGCATATGTTAAGAAATAAAAAGATCAGATTAGCTATTTACACAGAGCCTGTCTCACATGAGGCCTTATTTAGTAGGCATGTTTGTGACACAATTAGTTGTTAAGAGTACTATGGATTTTTCTTAATTGGACTGAACGTTGAAATTAGAGGTTAAAAATTTGAAAAGCCAATTTCATGAATGTATATTTATTAAAAGTCTAGTATATATTATTATTCTTTCATCAGCGTAGGGGATAGGATTAATTCTTTGAATTCCTCTGTGTTCTGCTGGAACAAATGACCCATCAATGAAGCTACTTGGGAGAGGTAGTCAATGAGAGTGATTAATGACTATAAAATTTATCACAGGAGCTTCGTGACAGTTCTTGGAACAGTGTACTTGAGGTGTTTCCAAATTTGTATATTCACATTAGCTGGAGAAGAAGCACTGACTACATCAATTGCCTGTATTTGAAGGTGTCCCAAGTGACTGTTAAGCCATCATCATTCTTCATTTATTTCCCTTTCTCTGAAATTGTTACCTTTCAACTTGGCCTTTAGCAGAATTTACATAATTTACCTTGCAGTGGGTGTCTAATGCATGGGTTTTTGAAGGGGTTATGTCCCCATTCTGCTCCTGTAGTCACTAGCAGTGTCTGGAAAGAGTTTTGTTTGTCACAATTGGTGGAGGAAAGTATGAATAGCATGTAGCGAGTACAGACTAGGAATGCTAGTGATGCATGAACAGCATCACACAGTGGCCATCACTGTTGTATGACAAAGAATTAAGTAGCCCAGATATTAGGAATGCTGAGACTGAGAAACTCCACTCAAATGTAATAAATTTCTCTCTTTACTTTTGTTTCTTTCTAGGTGTTATTTCCATGTTTTGTGAGTTAATTATCAGTTCACATTTGTGTTCTATGAGATGCTATTTAATATTGCTCAATCAGCTTTCTTTGGGAGATTTTATGTATATACGCATGCCCACAATCATATAATTTGGTGAGTGAATTTTGACACAAACACACATGCACATGTACATAGCTATATTTGTCTGTGCATATATATACAGTTTGGGAAACACTAACATAATCATTTACTTTTGTGTACAGAGCTGAAACTTAAGCACAATGGTGGTTCCCTTGCCTCACACGCTGAAGGCCTTGGAGTCAATTCCTAGTTCTTAACAACAGCAACAATATTAATATGTTTATATTTTAGTTCTATAGTTTCAAGTGTGTCTTATTTAAATGGCATTACATTCTAGATGAGAAGGATACCTGTAGTCCAGGTACTGATTGGTAGCTTATGAATAATTAGTGTCATATATGTGGTAATTAATGAAACAACCACAGGTCAGTGTGGCATTTTTGCTCTCTCTTAATATTAACTTGATGCTGCTTTATGGTATTTAGACATCTGGATGATTAGCACAGAAGATGCAATTTCACATTATAAAATAGAAATTCTACATTTAGCCTATCTCAGTTTTATGGCCACAAGTTTCTAGGTTCCCATTGTATTTTCTAGCGCCAAATGTTTTTTCCTGCAAGTATAAAATAGAACTAGGTGTCTGATGCAAAAAGCAGAGTGTATAGTTTTTTCCTAAATGATAATTTCCAGAACGTTGGCTGTTTGGGAGGCTGAATTTGGCTTTGATAGGTAGTAGCAGCTAGTTGTGTGTCATGAAGCAAATGGGAGCTCATATTTCCATGGCTGAACTACTTTCTTAGAGCAAGGTTTTCCTTGACCACTAAGCACTGTAAATACAGTTTGGGAAGTGGTGTTACATAAATCTTGAAACGGTAGGTGAGTCTGCTTGCTTGGTGGGTGTTTTCTCATCCCCTTTAAGTCCTTTTCTAGTCAATGTGGAATTTTCTTTCATAGTTCTGGGGTAAGCTAGCTAATGTATCTCTAGAAGAAAATACAGAAAATTTAGAAGAAAGGTGGCTGGCAATTATTCTTGATTTATGTTCTTCTATTTGTGTTATAATGAGGATACACCAATTCTTATATGGTGGCAAAAAGTGAAGTGCACATCAGAGCACTGAAACTCTTAGAGATATTTAACTACATGCTAACACTGTTAGCTATGGCTTGCAGTAATGATGGTAATGTTTCTGGTTTTATTTGGGCGGCTTATTGTAGGCCAACTATTAACAGTACTAAAATGATACTCTGTAAAAAAGAAAAAAAGAATGTACATACAACTTGAAAATGTTGTGTTTGCTGTTTTTTCCCCCTCTTGAACTTACCTAGCAATCAAGAACTGCTGGAGAAAGAAATCATACTGGAATAATCCTGCCAAATCCACTATGTAATCTTGGGATTATTTGTGTGGCTCTACATGGTAACTTTAGTATTTCAGAACATTCCTGATGAAAATAGCCTTTTAACTTGACAAAATCAGGGCTAGTGTGACACAGTGTTTCAAATGGTAAGAAAAGACTTTTGAGGGAAGGCTGGAAAGATAGTTCAGTGGATAAGAGCATTTGTTACTCTTTCAAAGGACCCAGGTTCATTTCCCAGCGCCCACATGGCACTTCCCAGCGCCCACATGGCACTTCCCAGCCATTTGTATGGAACTCCACTTTCAAGAGATCCAGTACCATCTTCTGACCTCCATGGGTACCAAGCATGCCATGGTGCACATGTGTATATGCTAGAAAACACTTAAACATAAAATTAAATGAATAAACTTCATAATTTTGTTGAAGAAAAGACTTTGGGGACTAAGGTTTGCCCTTAGTCCCCTTTTCCTAGGTCTCTGAGCCCCAGGCAGTTGAATTCCAAGAATGACTGTCTTATTCAGAGGAAGTGATAATTTGAAGTGACTTTGTTAAAAAAATAAACTCCAAACAAAATGATTCCAGTTGTTTTACTGATAAGAGGAAGTGGGCACAAAGTCCCATACCTAACCAGGAAACTATTTGTAATAGATAGCTACCAAGAGGGGGAAAAAATCAGTTTTCTTCAATGGAGTGACAATGGGTATATCAGCCACACTCCAGAACAGACCTCATGCTCAAGAATAGTTGTCCAATTCAAAATGGACTTCATGTTTGAGTGTGATTTCTTTTGTTATGGCTTGGTGGATTTTTGCCTTTTTGGGATTTTGTTTGTTTTGTTTTCTTGTTGGATTCTTTTTTTGGTGGGAGTGGAGAGAAAGAACATGAAGCTGGGTCATGGAGGGATTTGGCTGGAGTTGGAGGAGGGGGAAAAATATGAACAAAATATATTGTATGACTTTTTTAAAAATTAAAGAAATATCATTAAGTTATCTATTTTTCTATACTTGAAGTTCACTTAGCAACTTCCCTGCTTTTTCATAGATATGCAATATATATATATATAGTATGTGTGTGTGCACATGTGCACACATGCTTCAGAATTATGCCTAGTTAGATCTCTATAGAAAGATTAAAGGACATTATGTATAAAGTCCTCTGTAACATTCCATCTATTTATTCATTTATTCTTTGTTTTCTCAAACTTAAAATTTATATAACGTGTATGTGTGTTGTTTCTAGTTTTCTGGTAAGATTGTGAGTAGTAGCACTTAAATTGATCCCTTTGCATTTCATTATGTACATGGCTTGAGGTAGAAATAAGTATGTTTTCAGATGTTGAAAGCTTTCATTGCAGGAGCCTTCTGAAAGGATGCTTACCAGTATCTTTCTATTAAGTGCATAAGCATACCCCAAGTACAAGATTGTCCCCCCATTGACCAAAGTCTTTGAAACTTTCTAATTCACAGATTTTAAAAGTGATAAATTATGTATGACTTCTCAATTATAAGGTGGAGTTACACAATCTTTCTATTATAGGTTGTATATTATGTTGCTCTCACTGTTGATGGTGTTTGATTCTTTTTCAGACTGTATATATAAATTAAAGTTAATTATCTAATGTTTTATTGCAGATTAGTAATTTTTCCATTTCTCTTATAATTTACAATATAGATGCTGTTTAAACTGCATTGTATGGACAAGGGCATAAATACATACATACATACATACATACATACATACGTTTGTATATAGCTGCAATATTAAAGATGACTTAGAAATTCATGATCATTAACCTTCATTTAAAGCCTGATCATGGCTGGTCTGCTTTTGATTCTGCTTTACTCAAAATTTTTGTGATTCTTTTTTCTACTGCATTACTGGAAAAAAAAAAACTTCATTACGATTTTTTGCTTTCTTCATATTGTGTGATTCAACTCCCTAAACCATGATTAAAATGTATACAACCAGGATATGGCCATACCACCCTGAACACAGCTGGGCTTGTGTAATGTTGGAAGGTATACGAAGTCGGGCTTGCTTAGTACTTGGGTGGGGGAATTTATACATCCTTGTCTCTGAGGGTTGTTGTTGAGTAAGTTTCCTATATTCTATCTTTGTGCTGGCCTCATAAACTGAGTAGGTAAGCATTTCCTTTTATACTATTTTATGGATGTGATTTGTAGCATTGGTATTCATTCTTCTTTAAATGATAAATAGATTTCACAAGGAAAGCTATTTAGGCCTAGGGTTTGCTTTGTGAAAAAGTTATTAACTATAAATTCAACCTCTTTAATAGAGCAATTCATGTTATCTACATTTTTGTCAGTATGGTATGGTCGTTTCTGTCTTTCAAGGAATTAGTTCATTTTACCTATAACAGGTTATTAGGTTTATGAAGCATAAAGTATTGACTAACCTAATATTTTGTGATTATTATTTCAACATCTGTAGATTCTATCATAAATTGCCTTTCTTAATCCTCATATTGGTAATTTGTATCTTCTCTCTTACAAATTATGGTGAGGACACTTCAAATGCATACTTTGCTATTTTCATTTAACAATTTCTCCTGTAAATTATAAATTATTTCATATTACTTCTAAAGATAGATCTTCATTATTTTTTATACAAGCATCTCTCCATTATGTGGCTGTACTATAATGACTATTATCTATTTTATGATCAATTTTGGTAGTTTCCAATATTTTATAATTTCAAATGAATTTTCAATGAATAATTTTGCATATCTACATTTTCATATTGAGGATATTTCCTTAATATAGGTACTTTCCAAAACACAGTTTATTCATCGTGTGTTGTTTGTGTGTGCGTGTGTGTGTGTGTGTGTGTGTTTGTGTGTGTGTGTGGTGCAGTTGCCTGCAGAGGCCAGAAGAGGGCATCAGATTCCCTGAAGCTGAAGTTTCAGGTGGTTTTGAGTCACCCTGTGGGTGCTGAGAACCCAACTCTGGTCCTCTGGAAGAACAGTACAGGCTCTTAACTACTGAGCTAACTTACCAGTTTCTTGTGTGAAGTATTAGCAGTCAGATTCCTGAGAGAAACAGTTCTTTATGTCCCTTAGATTCCTTGAAGAATTTTTTATATGTATCAGAAAACAGAAGGTTCTTCCCATAATTTTGAGTAAAGCAAAACCAAATTTGTATGGGGCTATAAATAGGATTCTTGTACTACTATGCCTAATATCTAACATTTTTCCTTTGAGTGTTAGATTTTTAAATTATTTTCCCCTCCTTTTAATCATCACTTTTCATATAATTCTCTTACATTCTGAAATGTTCTCAGTTGTAGCTTGACCTGAGATTTGCTTACAGTTATCAACATTTTGTTTTTTTTTTCTTATCTTGTCAAATAAAAAAATATAACAGCAGCAATGTTACATTTGAGATTTTGGCAAGTGCAGACTGTTAGTTACTCTTTGTGGGACCACATGTGCAGAAAGAAACTCGGTATAGGAAAAAGACGGAGTTCTCCAGTGGGGTGGTAAATCAAACTGGCTTAAATGGTGGCTAAGCCTATGTTTGATCTCTAATTGAACCTGGAGATTTTCAATTATTAAACACAAACTATCAAGTTGGACTTAGTGATCTGAGGCTCCCTCAGATGTCTACCCATTTGAAGTTCCCATGAACACACTCTTCTTGTTATTGTAGCTCTGCAAATCTTTGTGTCTTCTGAATTTTATCTTATAAATCAAATTTCCACTGAGGAGTTTGCTTCAAACTGCCCTTATCCCAGGCTCTTTGGTGCCAGACTTCCTCCAAAATGACAGGTTGCCTGATCTGCACTTTACTGCACTTATTTCCCAAAGATGTCTTTGATTTACTGTGTGTATCTCAGGGTAAGAGCATGGAGGCAGTGAGAAGCAATGTCTTCGTCTGCAGATAACGGCTTCCTAATCACCCCAACCCTTATCTGCATGTTAAAACAGACAAGGGGTGTTTTTGCCTGTTAGTGTCAGCTGCCTGCAAACTAAGCATTCTGTGCCATTCATATGGTTGCTCCTTGCCTTCTTAATGCTGGTAATGGCCTGCTGGAAGAAGAAGAAAACTCCAGATGGAAGATCCTATTTGGAAAGCAATAATGAAATCCTACTATACCTTGTTTTATCTTCTTTACAACATTGATTGATTTAGACAGATGTCATTGTCTGTTACTTGATTATCTTTTGATATTCTAAAAGCTTATTTTTAAAGTATGTACTTTGTAGTCATGAGCAGAAGAGATTTTTGTGTCCCCTAAGCAGTTATCATCAGTGGGACATACACCCATGCTGGCACTGATAAATTTCTTGAGGGAGCTTGTGATCTACACCCTTATTACTCAAAGCATGTGCACCATCAGCATTTTCTGGGAGCTGGGTAGAAAGGCAGGATCCTCAAACATCACTTCAGACCTCC
>LZPO01089909.1:969111-996688 GCA_001675575.1 Neotoma lepida
CATCTGTTCTATGTCCTTGCTCACTTGCATTATCCTCCCTCCCAGCACAGATAATCCCTACCTTGACTTGTGTTACTCATTTTCTTGCTTATTTATTTTAGCTTCTGCTAAGCAGTATGTTGTTTGATTTTGAAAACAGCATCCAACATAAATCTAGCTTTGTAGGAAGGGGAGACATTGCTGTATTCAATAAAAAGCCCCAAAGGGAAGGGAAAATAAACTCAGTCTCTGAGAGACTCTTGACTTCAGTTTCCATTAGTTTATGAGTGGGAAAACTGCTGTGTGAAACTCTGGGTGAATCTGGGGAAGATGGGGTGCCTCACAATCAGGACGTCTGACTGCCACATAGAGTGGGCAGTGTATTGAGTGTCAGCAAGAATGTGGTCCCCAGGCATAGGTCATTTCTCATACCCTCCTCTTGAGCTCACAGACAACCCTTTCCAGCTCTCAGGAATAGGTTAAAGCAGAATGCTGCCCTTGCTGGTCCAAACAGCACAAAAGAGCAGGGAATCACATCAGCCTACAGCCCAAAAAAAGTCAAACAGAAAAATCTGGATCCAATTTACTTGGTCATTGTTTTTCACTTCAAAGACAGCAGACATATAACTTGTGCTAACAATCCTCAGGGGGCCCATCTTTTGAGTGACAATGCTTCAATTCGAATTGGCTTCCGTACTTTGGACGCAGGAGTCCATTCTTTACTTTTATACATAGGTCCCCTCAACCTCTATCCTGTGTTAAAGCTTATTTTGTTGTGTGTTATTCTTTTTAAAATTTTACTGGAATACATCCTCCAATAACTTTCTGAGAAAGTATACATGGGAAATATATTTCTTGAGTCTTTACTTCAAAATATCTGGTTTTCTATCATTTCATGAGGGGTTGGGAGAATTCTAAAGTAGAAACCTGGAGACTGAGGTTCAGTGATGGAGCATGTCCTTATCCTGTGTGAGCTCTGTGTTCATCCCTAGCATCAAAAATGAAGTAGAAAACAAATTTCTAATGAAAGTTTGCGTATTGCCCTGTTATTTTCTGGGTTTTTTTTTTTGTTGTTGTTGCTGTTGTTAGTTATAGGGGAATGTAAAGGCATTAGATTCCTTATGGGCTACATATGACCTGACTTCTTTGTGTGTGTGTGTGTGTGCATTTGAAGTCTTTTGACACCAGGCTCTTAAATACCACACTAAAGGGCCATGGTATGGGTTTGTTTTCATTCATTGTTTGGAGTTTTCTATGATCTACTGTATGTTCTTTCATTCTCACACCTCAATTCCTGAAGGATTAGAAAAATTTCTCTAATTATTTTATTTTTATCTGCTTTTCTCTTGTCATTCTGAAACTCATATCCAGAAGCTGAAGTCTCCATAGCATTTATATTTTGCAATCTAGGCTGATCTTAACCCCCTGACTCTCCTGGTTCTACTTCCCATATTCTAGGGTGATAAGCATGTGCTGCCATACTCAGCTTTTTCTCTTATTTTTAATCCCTTTATATTTACTCTAGCATTCGAATAGGGGGTAGCTGTTAATATTTCTGTTGTTTTTTATTTCTCCACATTTTTCATTTCCAAAAATATTTAGGTTTTTAAATGTTGTTCTTTTTATTATGTCATGGATACCATATATTATCTCTTTGAGACTATAATTGATATATGTTTGTTTGTTTTTGTTCTGGCTGTGTAGTTCCTATTCCATTTAAGTTGTTCTTTTGTGCGCTTGTTTTGATCTGTCTTCCTTGGCAGAAGCTTTTCTCAGATATCTGATAATCCTTGGTTGCTTGAAAATCAGACAGCTGTTGAAGCTCTAAATAGGTGAGTGGAACTTTTAAAATTTGATCTGGGTTGGGCACTTATTGGGAAACTTGAAGGTTAGTATCTTTAGGTCACTTACACGTCCTAGAAAAGCCAATAGAAGTTGGGTCTGATGTCCAGTCTGGGAGACTCTTGGGGTGAGAGGACTTGGAGAATGTCTCTCCATTCAGAATTTGTCATGCATCTGATCACTTCATGCCCGTTGTTGTAGTGGCATGCTCATGGCCTGCCTCTGCCTCCCGGGTGTGGATGCTTTGTTTGGTGGGCATGGGCAGTCCCTCCATGGAATAAAATGGGCAAGTAGTATAATTGGCTTTCTTTCCAGCCCAGATGCTTTTGTCATCTTCTTCAGCCCAGTTTCAGGGGCCTGTTGTCAGTTTTCCTCTGCTCTTGTTCGAGGTGGTTTTCCACAGTGCCTGCTGAGCTGCTTATTGTTTACCTTTCAGCTTCTAAAGCATTGTTGATGTGACTACCCGCTTCCACCTCCTGAGTTGATCTGGTGGGAAAAAAAAGACAAATAATTCCTTTTGGTGATCTCAGTGTGGTTTCAAGGGAATGAAATTATAAGTATATGTTCTGTCCATCTTGGCAGCTGGGGTTTTGTTTTCCTTTTTGTAGTATGGGAATCTAGTTCAGTTTTGATGATTACAAGTGTTTATGGAATGTCTTTGGGCCAGATACTGTACAGCCCTTTGTGCCTGTTGAATGAATGCCATCATTACTGTACAAAAGACAAAATTCAAAATGGAATTTCGAATAAAGCACTGCTCCAAGGGTGGATCTAAATCTAATTCAATGGGCTAGAGAGATGGCTCAGTGGTTAAGAGCACTGACTGTTCTTCCAAAGGACCCAGGTTCACTTCCCAGCACCCACATGGCAGCTCACAATCATGTGCTACTTCCATTCCAGAGGATCTGGTGCCCTATTCTGACTGCTCTATGTCCCAGCTACCCACTTGGTACACAAGCATACATGCAGGCAAAGCACTTATACACATAGAATAAAATAATAATGTAAGTTTTTTAAATGACTATAGAGCTGGGAGTGATGGCAGGTAGAGGCAGGCAGATCTCTTGAGTTCAACGCCAGCCTGGTCTACAAAGCAAGTTCCAGGACAGCCAGGGCTACACAGAGAAACCCTGTCTCAGAAAAAAAAAAAGAAAGAAAGAAAGAAAGAAATGAATGTAATCCAAGATGTGGTTCAAAACCCTGTGAAAGCTTTGGACTAGTCTGTTTCCTTTGCCAGGGGCTGATTTGTAATCATGCCTGTGAATCCTATCAGTACCAGCATGAGTTAACTAACTAGGTTTTGAAGGAGAAAGCCATTCCAATATGTTTTGAGTTGACCAAGCTTGCTTCCCCTTTCTGAAAGCAAGTAGGGTTCCCAGAAAGCACGAATGGCGTCTGCTTTTCCCAGCTGCAGGAACTCTCTCCCTGCTAGCATACTGTGTGGCTGAAGGTTACTGTTAATGCTATGTGTGCAAAGAACAAAATACACATGATGTTCTGGCCCACCTAGTGGAATATATATCTTATACATGAGATTGTGCTGTCATGAAGGCCTTGTTTTCTGCATGAGTACAAGGCTAGGGATCTTATTATCCATTCAGTGTTGTGGCCATCAGCATCTCAATTCACTATTGAGGCTTTTGCTTTCTTTGTGCAGCAGTAGGAAGTCGTTGATCCATAAAATGAATACAGCTATTAATATGATCTTCAGAGTCTTTGCAGATTTAATTACTTGCTATTAGGTATTTTGTGCAGACCTTTGTCAAACCGACCAAATTATGTTTCAAAAATACTTCAGCACTGAAGAGCTTTAAATAGGGGCTAGATAAGTTTGTATGTTAGAGTATTAGAACTATTGACAAATACATTTTCTGAGTACCAAGGATTTAATTCTTAGTTTTCAACAGCAGAGAACTTTCTATGCATGGCTGCTTAGTTATTAACAGTAAGATTCTGTCTGTATTCTTTCCCATACCTATAAATAGTCTTTTTCTTAGAATAATATAGTATGAGATATGGTATAAAATACTTATAAATAGCTGAAAATATAAAGTATTATCACCCTGCTGCTGCCTGTGAACCCTGGACATGAGCTGGACTTCCATTTTCAAACCAAGTCTTAAGCCAAATTATTTTTAGTACCTATAGAGAGAACCCTTTTCAGTTAAGAGGATTAAACAAGTGCTGGACCAGTTTGAGCTGTTCTAAGATACACATTTGGGTCAAGTTCTAACAAAAACATTATAAGGACACGTGGTAAGCTGCCCTACTCTCTTTAGCTAGACCTTTTACCTTGGGGAGACACTGATGAAGAACATGTATCTTGAGTATTTCAATTGATAGCTATAACTTAAGCTTGCAGTTTAGTTTGTTGTTGTTGTTATAGGGATCATCTTTACCATTCCTACCCAAAAGAAAAAAAAATGAGTCTTTCAAACTAGAAAAATTTGCTATCTCAAAAGCAGATTTTGAATTCCAGAGAACTTTAGAAGACGCATGCCTGCAAACCTGGGATTTTTGAGGATATGATTACTTCAAATCTCTCATGAGAGAGTGCACATTGGACTTAGGAGTTAGACTTAAGTTTTGAGTCGGCCTCCATCTTATATTCTAAAAAAAAAAAGTCCTTTGACCTCTATAGATTTATTCTATATCATGAAATGAGGATAACTGGCAGTTTGAATGGTTAATGAGAAGTTCAGAAAAAAAGATATCCCTGATGGATATAGTCAAACAACTATAGTATAATTGAGGGCTCTGACCATAGTCACGACACTGATCACCAGTACTTTGTGCCTGTTAACCTGTATTGTAAGAATGCTGTATATTATTAACTTACCATACCATCTCTGTGGTAGGCACTATGTTAATATCCCCACTTTACAGAGGAGAAAGCTGAAGCACTGAAAGTATAGGTTACACTGCCCGTAAGTGGGAGAGCTGGTCTTTCCACTCAGATAGTCTGCCTCCAGAGCCTGTCTTTACTACTACACAGGAAGTGGTTAATAATGATGTGCTTGCTTGTGTTCATCAGCAGGACAGTGTTCCTACCCTGTTCATTTGCATATTCTTGGGGGTAATAGGTCGTCCACAAGTGTATAATGGATAAGTGGGTGAAGACATTTCCAGAACCTACTGAGGCTACTCTGGGTTCCCCAAACCTGAGCTGCTGTGTTCAACTTCTGTATACCTCCACAAACATCCTCTCCCCTCTGAGTGCCGAGTCAAACATTGTGTTGATATTTTTACTAAACATTCCAATCTGGCTGTAACCACCTTGTGGTGGCTGTGAAAGATTTGCTCGATGGAGACCTTTAAAAGCTATTTCCTAAGAGCAGCGGTTAGCCAAGTTCTTCTGGAAAGTACCAGATAGTAAACATTTTAGGCTTTGCAAGACATAAAGTCTCTGGTACTACTCCACTATAGCTGCAAAACAGCCACAGACAGCGTTTGTGGCTTTGTGCCAAGAAAACTTTATTTACAAAGAGCCTGGCTGGCTGCCATCTGCCTGAGAGCTGTCTTTTGCTGACCCTGCCTTACAGTGCTGGCTTTCCCACTTTGTATTGCTGAAGAATCACCTTTTAAAAATAGAGTTTCCTGGACTTGTCCCTGTTCAAAGATAATATTCATAAAAAAGCAAAGTCATTACTTTCATACAGATAAAATTGAACTTGAGTTAAAGATTTCATTTTATTCATGTGAGGAAATCTGGCTGATGCTACAAACAGTTCAAAGGGGGAGAAGTCAGAATGCACAAATTTATATTGAGTAAAAGAACTGAATTGCAAATGAAGGCAAAACTGATTTTTTTTCCCCTTGCAGGGGGAAAATAGCAGTTTTTGTATCTGTTAGTGGCCTATAACTTATAAAGATGCAAGGAGGGCTTAGAACTTGGAAACATGAGTGTATTCCTTGTAGATAATATCCAGTTTTTCTTTGAAGTGAGTGGTTTAGACAGCCCAGAGACTGTTTCATTACATTTTGTAACACATTGAGAAAGCAAGACTTGGTGAAGCAGGATGGCTCCATGGCACACTTGGAGCAGCATTGTGTACGTCTCCCTTGCTTACAGGGTCTTCTCCATCCTTTGCACCCTGTAAACTTCTCCTCTGACTTAGGGACATCAACTCTTCATTGTGAAGCTCACCCTTCCATTTGACCAAATGGATGACAAATGGTTTGCTCTTTTCTTTCTTCTTTTTCTGTAGGGGTATTGGAGACAGAGGAAGATTGGCTATTGGAGGAAATCTCATCCTTTTATCTTCCTATTTGCTCATGTCAAAGATAAGGACCAAAGAGATGGAAAGAGATGTAACTTGTATTGATCATAAAAATATTTTAGATAGACTAAGAAAAAGATATTTGCACTGGAAAGAAACCAAACCTGGAAAGTTCTTGGCGCAGTTAGAAGAAGGAGAAGAAATGGAAATGGGGAGAAACAGATGACCTCTGAGCAGGACTGTCATGTTGCACAGGGATAGGAACAATCGGGAATTTGTAAATAGCCCAGAGGACAGAGACTTCAGTAAATATGCCAAGGAAGCAAGAACTCCTTGGCTTAGCAGCCCCATATACATTTATGTTCCTGAAGAACTTTGTTTGCAACAGCTGTCCTGCTATGTTGAATACTATTTCTCCTTGGACAGAACAGCCAATCTGACATGTGCATTTCTAAACAGAGGATGTTCAGAAAGCTCCTTCTTACCCACACTTTCCTTTACACACATTGCTTAGTGTGAAAATGCAACGGAATAGACAGGTGGATGAGTGGCTGTTTATGATATAGTATTTGTAAATTTTGGTTAAGTTAGGGGAGAGGGAGCAAACTTTGCACCTCTGATGTTATTTCCGATGGAAACAGTCCTGACATGTGGGAATGCTGGCAGAATGGTAGGGAAAGTTCAGTTCCCCTCCAAATCTTTTGCTAAAGTACTTTGCCTTCTCCAAGTCTACCCACTGTCATGGAGCTGCCTTGAGAATGGTGCCATTTCATACTAGGCTAAGAACATTTATGTGAATCTCCTTGCTTGATGAGCTTACAAGCTTTTAAGGCAGACATTTCCCCATCCTGTTCTGAAAGATGTCATGCTGTGTCCAAGAGATCCAACAAACCATTGACACAGATCACAGGTGTGCAGGCTTGGGCATGTAGTGTCTCTGTGGAGAGACATAACAGGGAAGGTATGCCAGGGTGGTAAAGAGTGTGGGCCAAAGCAGTTGAGGGTTTACTGAAAGCTGGAGTGGGCAAGGGGGCTTTTCTCTCTGGAAGGGAAACTGACTGTAGTACATTGTGCTACTGTGTACCCGTGTCTTGCTAAGGATTCCATCCCAAGTGGGTCTTTTCCCTGACATGTGATCTTAGGACCTGCCAATTTTCCTGGAAATACCAATTCGCTATTCATTTTGAGATCTTAGACAGGCCAGAAGTGCAATTTTCGGCTAGGGTCAGGATCCTAAAGACTAAAACTGTGCCTTAGCCACTGCTGGCCACTGCCATATCTCAAGCTTCTTGCTTAGCGAGAGGCAGAGAAAGCAGCAGTTGTAGCAGCTGTTTGCACCTCTTGGGCCACCAGGAATGGACACTGGAATCTGGCCTGCTGGGATCTGGCCTGCTGGGATTTGGTTATGCAACCCTCCTGCTGGGTTGAACCTGCTCTGAGTACTTGGTGTTTCCTAAAAGAGCACAGCAAATGTGCTGTATTCTTTTTCCACACACAGTGTGCTCTCATCTTGTTTAGATGCCAAAGTCTGTCCCCAGCATAGGGTGCTCATCAGTATTACTTAGCTAAGGCACAGGCTTGTCCTTTAGTCCCTCTCTGAGCTCTACAGGAAAGGTCTTCTTCTCGTCTCTGAAACAGTCATTTGCCACAGGTTTTTAGAGTTGTGGCCACAGAACCCGTAAGGGGCCTTAGAGCTGCATGCAAGACAAGAACCTGTTTTCAGGTGGCACTTGTTGCCATCTTCTCTTCATAACCCTATGTTCCTAATTTAGACTGAGAATCTGAATGGCTCTATGACTGCCATAGCATTGTCATTCTTAGTTTTGTGTCCATGAGTTGCCTGCACAGAGAACGATGAAACCAAATTGAATCTCTCTTTTGTTCTCTGTTTTTTAAATTTTATTTTATGTTTTGTTTTTAATTGACAGACAATTGTGTGTGTGTGTGTGTGTGTGTGTGTGTGTGTGTGTGTGTGTTTTACAATGTAATGCTTTGCTACATGTGTGTATTGTGGGATCATCAAACCAAGTCAGTTGGCATATCTATCACCTGGAGTATTTGTTGTTTGTGACAAGGACAGATAAAATCCTCTTGACTCTTTTGAGATATGCAATGCATTTTGTTAGCAATAGTCACTGTTGTGTGCAATAGGGCACTGGAACTAATTCCTCTTATCTAATGGAACTTTGGCCCATTAACCAATATGTAGTCTATTCTCAGCCTCTAGGAACCTCCATTTTATTCTTTACTGATATGAATATGACCTTTTGATTCTACATCTGAGTAAAAACATAACATATCTCTGTCTTTCTGTACCTACCTTATTTTACTTACCATAATGTCTTCTAGGTTTATCCATGTTGCCATAAGTAACAGCATTTTTGGTTTTATAGCTGAATAATACTATTCCATTTGTGTGTGTGTGTTTGCATGTGATAGTTTTTTTAACCTACATTTCCATTGATAGACACTTAGCTCTATGTCTTAGCTATTATGAATAATGCTGCAAATAATGTGAGGTTTAAGCCGCAAATCTTTATCTAATATACAAGTGAATTTTTAGGACTGACAGGGCTTTCTAATATTGCACAAATTATCTTTTATTTTGTAGGTAGATATAATAATAAGCAAAAAGTTTTAAAGCCTTATATTGGGAATTGGGATGATGGCTCACACCAGTAAACCAGCAATTGGAAGTCTGAAGCAGTAGGATTGCCATTGAATTTGAGGCCAGTCTGGGCACGTAGTGAGTTACTGTCATCAGCCTGAGCTACAGTGTGAGCCTCTGTCTAAATATAAGACCAACAAGAACAACAGCAAAACCATACATTGGGAGATGAAATTTTTTTAAAAAATCACTAAAGCATTTAAGCTGTCCAAATCAGCTATATGTGATATAGCTACTCAGATCTCTCTCTCCTCTCCACCCCTCATCTGTTCCCCCCCCCTCTCTCTCTGTGTGTGTGTGTGTGTATGTGTGTGTGTGCTCATGTTCACTCACACTTATGTCCTCGTGCAAACACCCATGACATAAGGAAACCCATCATCAGGCAGAGACTAGACCCAGGGAAGCTGGGGATGACTGCATTTTGGTACCCCATTTGGTAAAGAATAATGAATGTGGGAACATGTGTGGCTAGTCTCTGTCCCTTGGCATTCAGAAATTGCTGACTCGTAGGGGCAGGGGCATGTGGTTTTTACTGCTCTATTTCCAACACAATACTTGCCACACATAGAAGCTCAATAAATATGTCCTTGGAGCCTGCCAGAATTAGGGATGCTTTCCCATCTGAATAGATTGGATCATATGGATCCTCTTGACAGGCATGATATAAGCAACAACGATATACTACTTCACTTTTTTTTAAAGGCAAGGCCTGCCCATGATACAGAATTTTGTTTGTTACCGTTATGGACAGTGTTCTTTTTTTGTGTGAGTTCTTTTAAATATTTGTTTGACACAGTACTTAATAATAAATTCTAAGTAGGGCCTGGAAATATGGCTCAGTGATTTAGAGACTTTGTTACTCTTGTAGAGGACTCAAGTTCCATTCCTGGCACACATATGGTAGCTCATAACCATCTGTAACTCCAATTCCAGGGAATCCAGCATCCTCTTCTGACCTTAGTGGGCACCAGGCACACTCATAGTGGATATGCATACAAAAAGGCAAAACAATCATACACACAAAGTAAATAAATGTAAGAAGTTTTAATATAAAATGTGGGTTGTTTTCATAAAGAAGTCCTAGGTAGAAACTGGAGAGATGATTCAGCAGTTAAGAGTACTTGCTGCTCTAACAGAGGATGCTGGTTTGGTTCCCAGCACCCATGTGGTAGCTCACAACCACATGTGGCACATGCGGCTCCAGCTCTTGGAGATAGGATGCACTCTTTTGGTCTCTGCAGAAGTTCCCACACATGATCCACATATATACATGCAACAAACATACATACACATTAAATGAAAAAAAATAGTATTTTAAAAATATTCTAAATAGTTATACTGATTATTATGTCATAAATGGTCTTTTTACCTTTCAGAAAGTATTACTAGTAAATCATGTCTCAGCTTTTGAATAAGATGTTGTCTATCTTTATAGATATATAAAAACAGTGATAGACCATAGCTAGTCATGATTCTTTTTAATAAAATATATTAAATTAACAATGTAACAAAAATGCTGCTAGAGAAAAGAGAAAGAACTTTGTAATGTCTATATCTGCAAGGAAAAGAGGAGAGGACCAGAGGAATTCTCATCTGAGCATAAACTGGTATGAAGTTTAATCTAAGGGAATAGTGAGAATTTGGGGCACTGGGTGGAAGGAAGATTCTCTTCAATATCTATCTCCTTGTGTCTTTTACATGTTACATTGCACTTATTTCTCATCTTTCAGTAATGAATGAATTAAAAGCAACCCTGCTATGACTTCTTGATAAAAAGACAGAGTAGTTTCTGTGTCACTTTGCCTTTCAGAAACATACCTGGCAAATTGCTGGTGGCTGTGCTGAGCCACCTCATCTGGCTTTACTGATGTGCTTCAACTTAGTATATACTGAAGAGATAAGAAACTTCTTCCTTTACAACTCACCATTTGCCTTCTTATAGCTAATAGTCTCCAAGCTAAAGTAACTTATTATGCCAAGAAGAACCCATTTAATGTAGTACATACATTAATTCCAGAGCCCTGAAGTGAGTCAGAAAATGTTCAGGTGTCTAGATCTTCGCCATGCAAATTATTGGCATGGAACTTAGTTCTTTATGACAACGTGAAACTGTCATAAAGTTGATGATTAGTTATAGAGTATAACATTCTTTGGTTTGTCTAGGCTTGAAAAGCTCAGAAGAACTGAATTTCTTGGCTCTAAGTAAGTTTCCAATGCCTTTGATAAGGAGTCTGATTGACTGGCATGTGCTCTCTTGATCATGATTGGGCCCTGTTGAGAGTGGATTGATTACAAGGTTAGTCATTCCCCCTCAACTGAGAGTAAAGTAAGACCATGAAAGGCAAAGAAAACAGTGCTAGATCTCATGTCCACCATTAATTTTGGTTCTCCTAACTTGCTCAATTCAAACTTAGTTATTTTTCCCTTGTCCCTGATATTGGCCATACCACTAATATGATCTGAAAGGGCATATGCAAATATTCTTTGTGGCCAGCCATGGTGGCAGGTGCTTGTAATTACAGCATCCAGGAGACTGAGGCAGGAGGACCATAAGCTTGAGGCCAGTCTGGGAAGCATGCTGAAACTCTATCTCTTAGACAGAACAGAACAACAGGTTTTAGTTACGTGCTTATTTCTGTTTGAGAGTTTCTTGCTTATTAAGGCTAAAAAGCTGAGTTTTCATCATTTGTATAACAACTCTTAGGGTGTGAGAGGCAGGACCAAAGATCTAAGGTCAGAAGATTCAAATGCTAGTCCATCTTTTCAACAGTCTGTGGTTGGTCTTAGCTCTGTTGAGTTGTAGGTGATGAGGGGTTTTTCATCTTCACAATTGAAGCCAACCTTTCTCCACCATGGGGAAGTTGTGGAGATCTAAGGGAAGCTCTGTGAGGCAGCCCTTTGTCTACACTGACGTGTAGACTCTGATTCATGAGCTCTACCACCAGCAGCAGGCCCTTCGGTTTTAGACATGGGTTTTATTGCAATAATGAGATAGGCTGCTGATGCCGATGTTATTGTGTGGTAAGATCAAAGGTTCCAGTCCTCCAAATAAGCCAGAAGAGGATGCAGGTTAATCCCTGAAGCTTGTATGTGTCACCCTACATTCTGGGGCTTTCTGTTCCTTCCAGAGGACGCTGCTCACTTAGTTTGCTTCTTACATCATTTGTTGTTCTTTCTCAACCTCCTTTACTAGCTCTTCCCCTTTGCCCTAATTTCTCACATTAGGGCAGGCTCCAGGCCTCAGTCCTTGATGACCTCATCCAGCCTTATGATTTTAAATACCATCTCAATCTTAAAAACTGACTTTCTCTTGATATTGAGGCTTGTAGCCCATGCTTTTCCTGTTTTGATATTTGAACCTCACTGTGTTCCCAAACTCAAATGGTCTTTCCCCCTCAAAACAAAACCAAACTCAGCTCTACCTACAGCTGCACCCTTCCTTAAACCTCCACTTCTTTCTCTCCAAAATTATGTTCTGTATCCTTCCTCTTCTTCTCGCACTCTCATTCAGTGCCAAGGGCAAGAAAAGCATCAGAACTGAAACACAATATAAGTTGTTACATATTCCTCAGATTTTAAGGATGAGGAAACAGACCCGAGGACAAATAACCAAATTATGTAGATTCTTCTTCTATCAGAAAAGAACTCTGAGGTGATGTGGAGGATGATTTTGTGTTTCCAGAGCCATCCAGGATGGTCGTTTATAAAGAAGGGATATCCCGGGTTGATTCCAAGTAAGAGAGATAACCAGTGATATATAGCTATAATTTTCTTTTCAGCATTTTTCTTTCTACCTGGTAAGCTATAACCTCCAGCCCACAAAATTCTATTATTAAAACACTGAATCATAGAGTTTAATCAAGCCGACCTATTGGAAAAATGCTGCCAGATTGGCTGTGAGGCCTTTGAGTCATGAGGAGAAGTGCTGTGGCACAGCACATTATTGTACTTACATTTAGGTCATCAAGTTATTCCAGTAACGTTTGAGAGGCTTCTCTGCTTTTTGGCCAATAACTATTGAAGGGTCTTTTTAGTGCTTAGTGATCTTATAGGGCACATAGAAATGGGATTCAGTTATTGATGTTTACTGAGCACAGAAGTATTAGCTATAAATAGTTTCTAGAGCCTAAAGGATTAAGAAACAAATTTTAAGATACGATCACCTAATCTGGTCATAAGTACCACATTTGACTTTTCTGCATGTTGCTCACTTGAATTAAAAGGCAAACATATCAGATTGAATGTACTTACCTCTAAGATTGTGATTATCTACATTGGCTGCACGTTTCTATCACTGGAGGTGCTTAAGGAGTGCTGAGGCCTAGGACTCACAACCAAAGAGTCTGATTTTATTGTCTTTGGATGTTGCTCAGGCACCTGAATTTTAAAAGTTCCTCAGGTGATACTAATATGGAATCAATGGTAGAGAATCTCTTCCGTAGTGCCCTTATAAGTATGGGACTGAAAAAGGGACACAAAGGAGACGGTAGTTAGTTGTCAGTGCCAGTGATCTAGTCTATTGAAGATGGGATTGATGTGAATTTGTCACTGCAAAGATGTTCTTGCTCGATGCTGTTTCTCCAGTGCTTTGTATGATGCCAGTGAGTGGCTGATCATGATCATGAGTAAATGATTGACTAACTCATTAGTAAATATAGTGGCACTGAAGAAATAAGAGCTGGAACAAAATGAAGAGGGCAATGGGCAAAAGGTGTCATTTGTAATTGACTATTCAAGAAGTAAATTATTTCCAGGTGCTAACAAATCGTATGTTGTGGCCATGGGCTAGCTGCCAGGTATAGAGTGGTGGTAAAGATCATTGCCATTGGAGGTACTTTGGCGTGCGATTCCCAAAAGAAGTTACCTGGATGATAGGGCATGGAATGGAGAGCACAATTAACCAGCTGTGAGAGCTTATAAAGTCATAAAGGGATGGGTAGTTGAAGCTAATAGAAAAGGATAGACTGTGATAGATGGGATAGCCAGATGGTCTGAGCATCAGGGGAGAAGGCTGGCTGTTAGGGAGTGGAAGGACAGTTGTCTAGAAATTGTACCAGGGCACCAGAAAGAAGTCAACTGTGTCTGATGGCAATGAGTGTACTGAGGGTAAGAGAAATGGCACAGAAGATGCAGTACTCTCTGAAGAGAACTATCTTCTATAAACTGCCAAGAAGTGAGGGACACTTTCAGAAGACAGGAGCTTATTCCTCAACAAAGGAACTGATTTACACTAGAAAAGGCTTTGGATGGGGGTTTCAGTATGTATCCCTATTCTTTGCCAGATTACTGCTGCATAACAAGAAACCATAAAACCCCAGGGACATACAACAGTAAGTGTTTATTGCGTATTCAGTGTGTCAAGTTTTGGAGTTCAATGGGAGTCACTTAAGTGGCTGTGGTTATGCTTTGGCTGGGCTTAATCACATGCCTGGGACTTAACTAGCTGTCAGATAATCTCTACTGGCTTGGGCTGGAGGCACTCGAATGTACTGTGTGTGTGTCTCATCCACCCCCTGGGATCTGTGAACTTGTCTGGACATGGCCTTATCAGAGTGAACATGAGGGCAAGGTTAAGAACAAGTTCAACTGCTCAATTCCTTTCAGCTCTCTGCATGGCTTACATTTGCTACCATCCTGTTGTCTAAAATTGTGCCTAGGCTCTAAGAAAATGGTATGGTTGTATGGCAAAGGGTAGGAACATCAAGCAAGGTAGAGAATTGAGGCCATTTTTGCCATCTGCCACATGTTGGGAAAGTGGATAAGGAGAGAAGTTGAAGACTGTAACTGAGAAAGTTCCCACCTATGGATGAGCAACAACTTGTACATGAAGCAGGCACGCTATTTGGCTGGCAGAAACCTAGTTTCCATAGTTGTCTTGATTGATAGAGACAGACTATCTGAGCCCTCTTAGCAGAACATTGGATCTACTTACCCTCTTTGCCTTTGTGCTTCTGTAGTAAATAGGGATTTTGACATTTTTTTCCCAAATTGTTGGGTTACAACGAGATAATAATTTTGCATGTTACGAACTTAATACCAGGAGTAGGACGTACCTCTCCCTCTTTTCCCATATAGAGCAACTGATAGTTGGCTAACAGCCAGGTATCTAAGTCTGGCCAAGATAAGCAGAGCCACTTTAAAGAATGTTGTGGCCAAATTACTACCTCTCTAGTAGTAATTCTCTCTATTGGTATCAAAGCCCTACTAATACGCAGTAACTCAAACCACAAATGTCTTGGAAAAAAATCTTATTTTTAGGCCATCAAATTGAGTAGATTTTGTCTTTGGGTGAATTACATTAATGACTCTATATTAGTCTGTTCTGTTTTACTGTAACAAAAATACTTGATGCTGAGGGTTTTTTTTTTTTCAGAATAGAGTTTTAATTGAATCATAGTTTGGGAGGGTGAAAGGCCTGAGCTTCTTGCCCTCTGGTGACTGATGGCACCATAGGAGCATGTGTAGGTGAGAGTAGGGCATATGGGGAAGAATTCATTTAATGAGTGAAGAAGCAAGACACTGGGGATGGACCAGGTTAACTCTTTCATAACAACGCACTCTCATTGGGCTAACCTGGCCCTGTAAAAACTACATTAATACCTTCTGAACGTGATAGCCCGAGAACCAAATCACCTTCTTGTAGGACCCCACATCTTCTTTTTTATTTTAACCTTTATTTTGTGTGCATTGGTGTTTTTGCCTGCACATATGTCTGTGTGAGCATGTCAGACACCTGGAACAGGAGTTACAGACAGTTGTGAGCTGTCCTGTGGGTGCTGGGAATTAAACCCGGGTCCTCTGGAAGAGCAGCCAGTGCTCTTAACCACTGAGTCATCTCTCCACCTCGGGACTCACCTCTTGAACATCTGCTACTTTTGAAAATCATTACATTGGTTTGTAATTACATGAACTTTTGAGGGACACACTCAAACTCGTATCCATCACATAGACTTTACAGAGTAATCCTGATTCTAAACCTGTAGTAACATCTATTTCCTTTAGAGGGCAGTGCTCTCTATGCAGCCTCTGGGGGCCCATGGGCCTCTACTCAGTTTTCTTCAGAGAATCTGCTCTGCACTTGAATATGGGTAACAAATATATCTAACTCCCAGAATGCTTTTATAGGCTGGCTTTCTAACCTCCTATGGCTCTAGGACAATTTCCTTGCTGTTTAGACAGGATTTTCAGATGCAGGACACTTGGGAGTTGTCCCAGAACAGGGTTCTTTTGGCATTCTTAAGTGCTCTTCCTATGCCTCATCTCATTGCCCACCATGGTGTATGAGGGCTGTGTTTGTAACTAGACACTGAGCCAGATGTTCAGGTGGCTGGAGTCATCACAGTTGCATCTCTGAACCAGGACAAACTTGTGACTATGAAGCACTGTGCCAAATAGGGGTTTTTCACCTGGGATACACTTATGGTGGCCATTCTGATGATCTGGTGTTATCCTCTATCCTGTTTTGCTCAACAGGGAAAGAGACCTTTCCTGTGTGCTGTGTGGTTTGGTGTATGATGCCCACTTGTGCAGGCTTGCCAATGAATGTCATGCATTTTGCTTAACTGGCATAGTAAAAATCACACATGCTCACTTGTACTGTTGCCTTGTTCTTCTGTGAGTCATCTCAGGTCAGGATTAGAGTTGGATGTTAAAGCTACTTGTTTTCTATTCAGCTGGCAGCCAGCTGTTCTTAGAGTTCTTAGCGCCTCCCATTTCTTGACCATTCGTTGGTGTATTTTGAAAACTGGGCTACTTCAAATATTCATATTTATCAAGTTATTGACTCGATTTTCCTTCATGATTACTAAACATTTCTTTTCTGAGGTTTTATGGTATCATCTTAAAGAGGAGCTCCATGCACTACCTAGTGTGTGTTTAGATTTGCTTTATGAAACTGGCATATAGGGTATATATAAAAGCTAGTATCTATAAAGCAAAATTGCTGCCATTTATTTTAGAAATAAATATGCTACTTAATATTGGCCTCAAGTTGATAATGTGAATTCCTACTGTGAGGCTTTATATTTTGACTACAATCCAACCCATTTGCAGATACACTAGAACACAAACAATAGAAATCTGGCAAACAGTTCAGAAACTCAAAGTATAATCAGCCTATTTGCTACTTGTATGTTTAAGAAAAGGTATCTGCCATTGAGCATTGTGGCCTAGAACAGGATTTATGAGAATTAGGGCAGGGAGTATTGTCACTGTGGAATCCCAAGAGATAGCACAGTGGTCTCAGCCCTCCAGAGGCACAGAAGTATGTTCATGGCTTTCATGGGTGGAGGTCTACAGTCCCTGGGAGGAGTTAATCCTTGGCTTGTCTGTCGCTCCGCCACCATGCTGTGCTAAGATTGATGGCTCTAGTGTAGCCTGATTTGGGCCGGGGGCATTTCTTCACAAATCAGGTAATGCATTCTATTTCTGCCAGTCCTTTATTTTTACACTACCTATCTAGTTGTTTTCATAACATAATGAGGAGTTATATTGAGAGATACCATGAGTGCTTCCTTTACTTATAAGGAAAATTGAGAAACTCTGACATCAGGATAGTGCAATGCAGGGGGCTTTGCATTTTGACATCTACTTATAGTGGCCAGTAAGTTTTAGGCTTTAAATAGTATTTGAGCTTATACTAAGTAACAGATATATGTATAGTCAAGAGTCATAGTATAATTTTCAGATGTATCTCTTTCATATTTCTGTTTTCTTTTTAAAGAAATCTGCAGAAGTTTTATTCAATAGGGATGTAATGTATGTCTCATATGTTGAATGTTCTAGTACTCATATTCAAAATAAAAAATAGGTAAGGCGGATTAGGTGCTTTCTACTCTTAATTTTTTATTTGCTGAAATCCAATGTATATTTTACACTTACAGTACATCTCAGTTTTCACCAGCCACATTTGACTTGCTCAGTAGCCCCTATGGCAAATGGCAGTGTCATGGGTAGTACCATGTTATGAAACTGAGAAGGTATGCATGTCAGGAGCATTGGCACACATCTGTAATCCTGTCTGTAATCCTGTCTCTCAGGAGGCAGGGACAGAAGAATTTTTGGTTTCAAGGCCAGCTTGGACCACAGAGTGAGATCCTGTCTTTAAAAAGAAAAAAAAAATCTGTGATACAATATGGAGAGCCTTTTGCCACAGTTCTTGTGGAGTATCATGGTAATGTTTTATCACATTTTTGTCATTAGGAGCAGCAGCTTGATTAAATTTGGGACAGTTCACCTGAAGCACTTCAACTGCACCATCAAGTATTTCACCCTTTACCCTTCAGCACCATGTTGCTTTTTGAATAACGTTTGAGAAAAATTAAGACCTAGTGATATCTCTAAAAAGGCTTTTTTAATTAATATTTTATTAACATGCAAAATAATGGGTTTGATTGTGGCACAGTCATCCACCTGCATCTTTATCCTTTGCTCTTAGCACTCCCCATTGCCCTCTCATGCTCTTCACCCTCCTGCTCGTCCCTTTCCTCCTCTCTCTGCTTTCGTGTCATTTTTTTAAACTCTGAATTGCACATGAGAAAATACATAATCTATTGATCTGAAAATGTCTCCTAATGGAAAAGCTAGGCTGAAATTTTAGGGCTAGCTGTAATGCAGGACAGCACTCATGTAGATACACGGACATGATTAAAGTTTCACTACATCAGTCACTCTCAAGGAGATGAGAGGAGGGCCAAAATGCCCAAGAACATTAGAGCTGGTTCAATTTAATGCCACTTTGACTTGAGGCCCTCCAGCAACCTGAGGGATGGCTACAACCACACATGGAAATAGGAGCATATAGGACTTCCAGACATTTGTGCTGTCTCTGACATCTGTTCTATTCCAGACTTGTTTCACTTGAGGTCTGTTCAGTTTAGTATTTGGTGTTCTTCAATGGTAGAGTGACCTTCAGAGCCTTGTGTGTCAACTCTGTGTCCTTCTCGCCTCAGCACCACTTGTTCCTTAGTGTCCACTCTGGAATGGGCAGTTGGATATTTATGACTAGAATGTTCGGCTTCTAACATAATCTTATACCATGAAAGATTTAGGACTCTTGTCATTATGCTTGAAAAGGGACATTTTCAATATTTAGAATGTTATTAGGGGGAAAGGGGACAAATAGTGATATTGCTAATTTATGAGTTTAGTTTATTTTTATGTGAAGATACATTCCAAAACATTTTAGGAAATGATTATATCCTTCACGTAGACTACAGAGTGCTGTCGTACACTGCTCACTATGATTTGTGGTTTTGATTTATTACCAAATATGTAACTGTTGACAGTAGATGATGTCTCTTTTCTAGTTATCTTTATATTAATGCTTTTTGAAAATCAATAAGCCATAGGCTTACAGTAATAGGGACCACAGGGACTTCTAACAGTGACTAATCTGACAGATTTACATTTTTAAATTTAAATTTAAATATCCCATAGTATGAATTTATCTCCATCTAGATTCATTGTTGGGCCTATTTGGTCTGGAGGTGACTAGTTTTGGAAATCACAGCATCCTTGCTATAATGTCATCTTAAAAATACAAACATACAAACGTGGACCAAATATATATAGTGTAACACTTCTGTATATTCTGCTATTGTTAATTCTTTATTTACTGTATACCTTCAGGTTATTTAGGGAGCTAGCATGCCCTTTTTATCTTCCTCCTATTTTTCTTCCACCTTTAGCAATTTCTTTTTTTGTTTGTTTGTTTGTTTCTCTTTATTGGTTTTGGGTTTTGGATTTTTGGGTTGTTGTTTTGTTTGTTTATTTGTTCTTTATTTTTTGTTTTGGAGACCAGATCTCTCATGTAGCCCAGGTTTTCTTCAAACTCCCTACCTTCCCTTGTGCTGAGTGGGATTATGGGTGTGCACCACCATTCCCACCTAGGGCTTTCCAGATGATCTCCTTTTGTGTCTGAAATGCCTGGAGAAGACTCCTGTGACAGAGCAACAAAATGGCATAGCAATGTCCCATCTGTAATGACAAGTGAGTACAGATGATATTTATCTCTGCCCAGTGAAAGAGCAGAAACAGCACCAAGAGCAGGACTGATATCAAGTCCTAGCCTTCTTGCTTGTGCTGCCCACTTACACACTTCTTTGGGGGAAAGAAAGAGAATAGAGGATTTTTCTCTTATATTGCACAGTAAAAGATCAATTATCTAAAATTTTCCATTAACTATGGATATAATTTTTAAAAATATGAACTCTTTTAAATAAATTGCTCTAAATTTTATTCTATCAAACTTGAAGTACATATTTTTCCACTTGAATCTTTTGTTTGCCTGTCAGCCATCTAGATTTCTATTTTATTTCTTCATCTTCTTTATTAGCAAAATGTCACTATAGGAAGAATGGGCTTCAACATAGCATACATGATACATAAGTAACATGTGCTTTGATCAGATGTACCTCCCCATTTGCCTTTCTTGACCCCCAATACCCTTTTCTCCTTCCGAAATAGTACCCCTTGTACTTTTAACACACACACACACACACACACACACACACACTTTAAATCTTGATGACACATAGGAATGAAACATTGATACTTCTCTTTCAGAGTCTGCCTAATGGCCCTTAACATGGTGATCAGCAGTTCTACTCAATTCAAAATGACACAATCTCAGGTGGGCAGTGGTGGTGTGTACCTTTAATCCTAGCATTCAGGAGGCAGAGGCAGGTGGATCTCTGATTTCGAAGCCAGCCTGGTCTACAAAGAGAGAGTTCTCTAGTACAGCCAGGACTACACAGAGAATCCTCGTCTTGAACTGCCTCCCAAAAGACACAATTTCAATTTTCTTTGTGGTTGAGTAAAATTTCATGTGTATATGTCATGGTATCCTTTTTTATTTTTTGACTTCATTTAAATCTTTCATTGACCATGATTCAGATTTTAATTCTTATATCCTAATAGGGATGATTTCAGTACATTTTGGGATATTAAGTTTGTAGAACACCTTAAAGCATTTGGGATTGGTGTGATTGTGATTTCAAATTCCTGCATTCCTTTGGAAATTTTGCTTTGCCTCCTATTTACATAAAGACTATTTTAGTAAGCATAGTTTTACTCTCTTATTTTTATATTTTTGTTTTTCCATCAGAATTTAAGGTTTAGAATAAAGTCATTGTTATTATCTGTTGCTCCCCTAATTTGAGGATGTGGATTGAAAAAAACAGTAATTGCTTCTTGACTGTTTTTCTTTCTCAGTGTGACACTATCCTATGAAACCATTTTTCAGTATGTATAAATTTTCCAATGGTTTTCTCTGCTATTTTACAAATTAAATATATCATTTATAATTATTTTTGTATTAATAGCTCTTATGCCCTGCCTCATGGTAAAGTATGAAGAAGACACATTACTTAGAGGATATGCTCTGGGGGATTGTGTCTAAATTTAGACCTTCTTTAATTGGTGTAAACTGCTCACCTTCTAATTGTGCTAATGCTATTGAAGTTTCAAGACCACTGAATTCCAAAGCTGTCCCAGACAGTTAAGCAGCATTTTGTACCTGTGACAATGATTGTATTAATTAGTAAAATGCCCTGGGCTAGGCTATGAGATTCTTGGCCAGTGCATTTTTTTTGTTCAGTTTGCCTAAAATTCACCTTCTCTACTTAATTGCTCCAAAAATCCATGTCTAGTTGACTTTTTCAAAAAATACAAAAGAGAAATTTTATTACCAAGTGATGCTGTGCTGGGATTTTAGCCGAGGGGCGAGAGGGCAGAATAATTGTGTTAAAAAGAAGAAACAGAATTAATCGCAACTGCTAAGTCTGTTGAGCTATTATACCTTCAAGAGTTCACTTTTACCTGCCTGTTGGCAGCGAGAAAGGAGGATTTGAAGAAATTAGCCTTGTGACATTTAATTTATTTGGGGAAAAGTTGAAGTTTATTTTAGTTCAAGATCTGTTGCCATCATGTTCATTGACTATCATTTGCTCTCATTACAACATCAGGGAAGTAACTCTACCAAGTGTTATCCATGTGTTATACACATGAATATCTACAAAATGGCTGTTGGCAGGGAGGGGACAATATAAGGCTTAAATATTCACTGTTTGCTTTCATCTATTAGAAAATACATGTTATGTATGTTCTAGAACTCAAGAATATGACCAAGACTAATAACTGAAAAAGAACAAAGAAGATCTCTAAGAGAGTAAACTTAAGGAGAACATGTAGCCATAGAGTGATAGCCAAGGCTACCTGGTGTTGACTTAACTTCAGCACAGTGGCTGTGCCTTAATCTTTTGCTATCTCAGCTAGCAATTGCAACTCTGCAGTTACTGGCCTGCTTCTCTGGCAGTGGCCAAGCTGCTCAGGCCAAAGCCTGGTAGGAGTTCTGTTTCCACAGGAACGGCCTCTGCTGCTGCCACTAAAGGTAGCTTTAACTAAATCTCTATCATTCTATTTATAAATAAGACTCGAGATTCAAAGGCTGGGGTGAAAACCTGCTAGCTCAGAGAGGTTGGGTAGCAACTAGCTAACTTTCTTTCCTTGCTGGCTTCTCTGAAAGAGAGCATCCTTCCACTCCACCAAACAAACAAACAAAAACGCGCCACTCCAAATCCCTCCCCTCTGCTTTCAGTGTTTCTCTTTATCTCTTCCAGGTGCCCTCTGGTGTTCTATGATTACTTTCTGTCAACTAGTTGTTAACTCAGCCTCCTGACCCAAGGTTAATTTATGTAATTATCACAAATGCAAACTTGGGGTTCACAATGTGACCTAATATCCCCCAACAACCTGGTCCACTCATTAACTGTGGAAGTCTCTTTTACCATTTCCTAGCATCCAACCTCCAGAGATGGAGGGCACACCATCTGCTTTGTAGTTTTGAGGCAGAGTGTCACAGATGTATTTACTGGAATCTTTTCTTAAGTATGTCTTGAAATGGCAATCTTTTCAGTCTTGGTTTTGCATAGAAGAACAAAGGACAGTGTGTATAATTGTACTTGCATCTTAAACCTTTGAGAGTATTTAAAGAAGTTGAAGCTAAATCATGTTAAAGTACTTGTCAGGGAAAATATTTACATTTGTTTTCAGGGCCTTACTATTTATCCACCATGTAGTAATTGAGTCCAAACTTTGATAAGGTCTTAGAAAGTTAAGCAATGCCTGAATTTAGCATTAAGAAAACTTGGCTAATAAAAGCTATAAGCACAAATAACAATTAAAAAGCACCACAAAACAAACACTCTTACAGCGGTTTTATTATATATAATTTTTGATGACATCTCTAGTTCTTTCAGCAAACAAAGTACTTGTTACTCCAAAACTTCATGTTAACTATTATATTTGCAGTGTTGACTGAGGTTGTGATAGCTACTTCTTCGGGGAAGTCTGACATGCTAACTAAATCATGAACATTTTCTTCAGTGGTAGACATTCACAAAACACCACTTTCTTTGGCTTTCAGTTGTTACAGATTTGAAATTTTTGATACTTTGTTTATATCTACAAGAACTTTTTATGAAACTTAATGATGTCTTAAATTGTATTTGCATGTTAAATTTCCAAGGCTTTTCTCAATTTGGATGAAGTAGACCATAAAAGGACTATTTTAATAATTGTAGATTATATTGATTTTTAAAAAGACTTATTTATTTTTTGTGTGTGTATGGATATTTTTCCTGCATATATACCTGTTCACCATGTGCATGCAGTGGCTACAGAGGCCAAAAGAGGGCATTGGATCTTCTGGGAATGGAGTTACAGATTGTTGTTAGCAGCCATGTGCACACTGTAAACTGAACTCAGGTGTCTGCAAGAAAAACAAATGCTTTTAACTGTTGAGCCATCTCTCAAAACCCCTGATGTTTCTTATACTATGTTCCTCAATATATACCCATCTGCTAATTTTGTTTTCTTACTGTATTATTTTAGTGAATATTTTATTACAGTTAACATATTAATTGTGCTGATTAGTAGATTTCACTGTGATATTCCCATACATGTACATTTTGTGCTTTGATCATACCCATCTTTCCCTTCTTGCAAAGAACTTCCCCTTTACAGAACTTATTCCAGGGTCCAGTGGTTCCTCTCCAGACCTCCTTCCCAGCCTCTCATAAACATGAGCAGCTAGGGATTCGGAGGTGCAAGAAAGAGTGCTTGAACCTCAGCTGACTCATACTCCTAAACTGACGCTTGAATGCAGAGACTGCTAAGAAGCCGTCCTCAAGTGGGAACCAGGAAGTGAGCTCTCTGCAAAACATAAAGTGAGGACATTTATCTAGGGCAAAAGCCACAGGGAAGCAGGATGAGGCACTCCAGGGAGAGGCCAAAGGTCTGGTTCCCAATCCATGCTGAACTTGCAGGCAGTGGCCTTGAGAGCTGCTGCTTCAGATTGTCCTTCCTGTCCCTGTCCTTTCACAGCTGTGGATTGGAGGGAGCATTTCTGTGACTTATGACTTCCCTCAACAGAAATAGATTACCTCTTCAACTAAAACTCTGAAGATTATACACAAGAAGAGCCAATCGATCCATTTTGGAATTAGTTTTAAGTAAATTTTAGAGGAAACACACACCATGATTGAGTTGCGTTTTCCACATTAGCTTGGGAGCAAGGGGTTCTAGAAGAGGACAAGAAACCTTCAAAGGAAGAAAACGTTATGAAATGTCTCTTCTGTTAAATGTTGGTAAGACTTAGGGGAACAGAGGTGGTGTCATAAAAGGATCTTCGGTAATAGTTTCATTTCCTGAGGAAGATTATGTAGACATTGGGTGACATTTCTTAAGAAATAGTACTATTTCCCATCTCTGTTGATGAGTACTAATACTTTGTTTTCATAAAGATGGAAATAAAGTTCACTCTGTAATAATCTAAAGTAATGATGATAACACTATCTCTTGAATGTTTACCACATGCCTCAAAGGACCTGGACATTCACCATGGAGTGGGAACACCAGTTGTCAGTACATCTTTCTGAAGATCACAGTAATGGTAGTAATGCTGTTGCCATTTAACAGATGAGGACACTGAGACAGAGAATAAGTCACTTGTCCTAGTTTCCACAATAGCAAGCTGTGGAGTGAGACTGTACTGCAGCTCTGTCTGTACAGCTGTTAGCACAGCTGTGTGGGCTCCTTTGGTTGAGGTGGGCTGTGAGTCATTATGGATCCTGCATTTGGAACTTCAGAGATGCAATGCAGGCCTCCTTTCATGAAGACCACACTTCATGAAAGTGTGTTCGTTGCAAGCATCTCATTTCTAGCAAAGGATTTAGTTATTCATGTTTAGACAGTACTTTTGAAATTCCATAATGGCAGCACCAATAAATTTATTTATGCTCACTAATTAGAATTAACTGACCTTTCTTTTTCTTTCTTTCTTTCTTTCTTTCTTTCTTTCTTTCTTTCTTTCTTTCTTTCTTTCTTTCTTTCTTTTTTTCTTCCTTCCTTCCTTCCTTCCTTCCTTCCTTCCTCCCTTCCTTTTTTTTCTTTCTTTCTCCCTTTCTTTCTGGAAATTTAAGTGGGTCACAAACTCAGAGTCAGTGAGTAGACATGGATTTGTCCCCTATAACTTCTCCAATAAAGCTATAGTCCTATTGAAAAAAATGCAGGGCAACTAGCCAAGAAACTACAAATCCTGTGGCTGTAAGAAATAACCCCTTCATCATCCCGGCTCATTGTTTCATCCTGACGTTCTGGAAGGTGTTTCCTTACCCTGCCACACTGGAAGTTCCTGTGTCTGGCTAGGATTTCAGCTTACTGCTGCATTTTGGTATCTTGAAAACTGGCCTTTGGGCATTCTGATGGGCCAATCTCCTTCCTGTAAAATTCCAAAAGTGTTATTTCAATTTCATGTGACCTGTGTATTCTTATAAATGCAGTTATTCAAAAGTCACTTTAATCTTGTGACTCCTGGCAATGTTTGCTTACTTTAAGGCTCCTTCCAGGGTTTGTGTCTGGTTTATGTGCTCAAGGCTAGTCTATTCTAAGTGATGTATAATCTGATGTCCTTGGTCTAAGACTTAGAAATGTCCTTCCAGTTGTTGCTACAGTTCAATATTAGATTCCCTGGAGGGGGTCCTGTCCACAGGGCTTCTCTTCCTTCATGTGTTACTAAGTTATTGGTGAGGATGCTGAAGTCAGTTTTTCCTTGCCAAAGCACAGCCATCTTTCCTTACAGGACAGAAGGCCCCTGCTGACAGGAAATCTTTCTGTGTGCACATGCACACAGCAGTTTGCCAGCATGGGTGGCCGCCAACAGTTTTCTCCTGTTGACTATATTTTCTCTGGATAGCAGTGCTATGCAACCCAGGTGGCCAGCAACACAGTAGGCTCCCACTGATAGAAGCTTCTTTATGGCCAAGTGCCTGAAATGTACTTGGGGTTCCCACAGACATGGGTGACACTTGAGTGATGAAAAATTTCACAATGCAGTGATTTTTGGGTTTTGTTTGTTTGTTTGTTTGGTTGGTTNTATTTTGTGGCAAAGGATGTGTCAGTGTTACAATATGCTGCAGGTCTCTCAAGAGATAATGGGTTGCCGCAGACCCAGGAAACTCTTAAAACAGACTTGGAACCACTAGAGAGGCCCCAATACCTATGACACATCTATTGAATGGTGCTGGTAAGAATTTGCCATTCCTCCCGTGGAAGGCATTGCTTGGCCAAATCTGTGAATGGGAAAGAAGGAGCAACCCTAAACTCTCTCTTCTTCCTTACCAACTTTTCAATTTGGGAAAATGTTGCAGCTTTTAATCTTCCTACCATTGTTTTCTTTTTTCCTTTGAAGTAGCCTCTCCTTAAGTAGCCCAGGGTAGCCTAGAGCTCCTTATGTAGCTCTAACTAGCTTGGATTTTGGGATCTAAGTCCTTCAGCCTCCCTAGTACTTCAGTGTAAGGTGTGTGATTACACCTGGCTCTTCATGTTTCTGTTAAGTGAACTTGTTTTGACTTAACTTTCTTTGCCTCTAGAATTACAGATAGGCCCTCTATGGTCCAATCCCAGGTGCTAACTATAAGAAGATTTATTAGACTCTAGGATACTAAGATGGATTTAGTAATCCATAACCAGCCATTGAAGACTGAAACACATAAAGTAGAAAATGCATACATGTTCATAGTGAAGCTAAGTATAGGTTTAAGAAGCCCCTCAGTACATGTGTGTATATTAATGGGTTCAGTATAAGTCTTTATTTCTTTTTGTTGGTTGTTGTTTTTTTCAAGTCGGGTTCTCACACTCTAGCGCAGGCTGGCTTGGAGTTGGCTACTATCCCAGGTTCCTCTGAAAACGCAGTGATCCTCCTGCCTTAGCCTCATGAATGCTCGGATCACAGACGCATGCCAACATGCCCAGCTAAGCCTTGTATCTTATGTGCTTCATAGTCAAGTCTGACAGCCCTGACTTCAAGGGCCCCGTCTTCTTCCTTTGTCTTCAACTGTCTCCTTCGCCCAGCAGTTTGTTTTTGCAGGTGGTCCAGATCTTGATCTTCAAAGTGTCAATTATGTGGGACCTTCCTTAATTATCTGGACTAGCACTGCTAAATCATTACAGACAGATGAAATTATGGCCCCTCTGTATGTTATAAGGCAATGAGTATACACATTGACTTAAGGGATTTTTGACTTAAGACAAATTGGTTTTATATTAATTCTTGGCTACTAAGAAAACTCAGTGAAGCCCCTGTAAACATTTTTTTCTCATTTTTAGCTTATCTCTAGAATACAAGAGTTTAAAGCCAGGGCCTTCCTGGAAAAGGGCTTGGTGCCTTTTGTTTTCATGGTTTAGTGGAGAGGAGCACCCTAGGACACAAGGAGAAATAGCTTCAGCTGTCTATAAACAACATCTGCCGTGAACTAATGGCATGGCTTAGAGAATCATTCATTGTAGCTAGCTTGTGTGTGTGTGTGTG
>LZPO01089909.1:998513-1010618 GCA_001675575.1 Neotoma lepida
AAATCGGAAAACATAATATACAAACAAAAGACCATTTTTATCCTAGATACTTGTCATGCTTTCCTGGAAGCCATTAGCAGTTAGTTTCTTTTGTTCTGTTTATGAGGTGTGTTGGGTGTGTATGTATTTTGAGAGCAGATCTGCCGTTTATCTATAACTCTCTTGGTTATGATTCCCCAGGTTAAAAGGTATACATGTTGAGTTTGCAAGTGCCATTATATAAGACAGCTATGGCTAGGGTATGTTAAGACCAAGTGTAGCATTCGTAGTGACTGTAATTAACTGGAAACTCAGAAAATACATGCTGCATAAGGGAAAAGTGGATAATATTGTCATGGTAGCGTAAACACTATCCCATCTTCCAATGGGTATTTATAAAATAATTGGCTTCTCATTATGCTCAATACTGTGATGGGGACTGGTGGGAAGTTATTTCTACATATCACTTCTTAATGTTAGGCCAACAATGAGAAGAGGCCCAGAATGACATGATAGCCCGAAGAGGAGTCTTCAGCTGTTTGGATATTGTTGTGCTATCAGATTTCAGTGTAAGACATTTAAATCCTGGGAAAAATGTGACCCTGGTTAGACTTTAAAAGATTAGTAGAATAATTATTATTTCAGATTAGGGAGACTACATAAGCAAATATATGATCAAATAATTATAAAAGAGTTTGTCCATACAACAAAAAATGTCAAGAAGGGTTATGTGTTTGCTCAATCTTTGACTGCTAAGACTCAGAGAAAATATTTAATACTACAACATGAAATTTGGCCTGTAAAAACTAGAACTTCCTCTGTTCTGCTAAGGGAAGCAAAATTACTGCCTAGGAAGCTAGATATGAGAGGGAAGGGATTGTTTACAAGGGGACAAAGCCATAATTAAGATATTTAAAGCAAATTGGGAATTTATACCTATTTTCCTATGGTAGTAAGGAATGAGAGAAGATGGGAATGAAGAGCCTGGGGTCTTGTGTATATTGTACAACTGCCTTACCATTGAGTGACATGCTTACCCTAAGGATGCTATCTTTGCTCTGAAAGACAATAGGTAACTGCAGTTCATGGGAGCCTATCGATAGGAGCCTGTCCTTCTCTGGCTCTGATGTGCTAAATGTTGCTCTTGGAAAGGGACAGTTAGTTCCATTGGGTGTGACAATTTAAAAGAGCCCAACTCCCACCCCCAAGCTACATACTTTCCAGACTCTGCTGACCTCTGTAAACTATGCTTCAGAGAGAGTGTTTAATTCCCAAGAGTGATCTATAGGCTGAAATTATTTCTAGCTGTCTGTTTGGAGGGATGCAGAGGAAGATGCTGACAAACTCCATTCCCTTTCTAAGAGCTCATTTTTAAGCAGCTAGCTATCACTGACTGAAAATAAACAGTAGCAAGCTTTCTCTGGGGCAGTGAGCTAGAAATGGCTGTGCAGAAAATGGGGCCCCTACTATTCTCTAGCTGCAAAACAGGATGGTTTATTTTCCCTGAAATCTAAAGCAGACCTCTGGATGCATAACTCTCTGGATACCTAACTAAATAAAGAAGACTTTTCTCAAGACACAATAAAATATGAAGGGATTCTAGGTAGTACAGATTCTCAGTAGTAGGCATAGCTATGGAAATATTCTGAAGTGCTCAATAATGTCAACAGGATAACAGTAAAACGACAATAGCTTCCATTTAAAATTTCCTGCTTCCCAAGCCTGGATGCCTGCTGAGTTGGTTAGCAGTTCTATCTAGCTAAACTGCTCAGCAATCATGGGAAATATAAATATAAAGTCGAGCTAGTTTGCACATGTGAAATTTGAACTAATAGGGATATGGGGGGTTTTCTAGGTTGGTTTTGGTATCTGCCTAACTTATATTTAATTTGGTATACTTCTTGCCAATCCCTGGTAATAAGTTACTGACCTGGAAAATTTCTGACTTCTGTTGGTCAAACAGACTTCAGATTCTGTTTTTCATTAGCAACAGTTGCTGTGCTTTCTAACAAAGCCTGTAAAAACAATGAAACATTGGGGAAAGGCACCTCACAATGAATACAGAGGCAATGGCACCAAGCTTCTGTCTCAGTCCTGTTAGTTTTACATATTTGCCCAAGGAAGAAAAAGCTGCGTGACTGTGTGGCAGGTGGGATGTGGCAATGCCTTTGTTTAACATATTGTGTGGAAGCTTGCCTCACATACATAATATGTATCGCCCTGGGGTCTTATAATGATGATGGTTAGTTTTGCACTTTCCTGGGTGTCAGTGTAATCAAATAGAAAGGTGTAGAGAGATGAATAGCTGTCCGAAAGCACAGCAGAGAGTGTCATTTTTTGAAAAACTTCTGAAATTCTAATTGATCTTCATGGTGGACAGGAGCCATGATGTGTTTGCCAAAAGGAGAAGCTTGGAACATAGAAGCTATAGTTACTTCTAGGTTCAAGGGCACACTGTATGAATTAGATGCTATAAATATTTGCATTTCCATGAGGTGAATTGATTCTGAATTTCAAATTTTACATTAAGGTGATGGGATTTGGAGGTGTGGTTCAACTTTTAAAATTCAGCTTTTAAGAAAAAGAACAAGAGCTGAGGTAGCTATACTGCATTTTCCGTTGACTTCTGGGACTTTTGTGTCTTCCTGATGCCAGATATTGGTGGCCACAGGAGAGCAGGTTGTTTTCTCAGTTCCTAGTGTCCCACTGAGCTCAGTGTTCAAATTCCCTAGTGTTCTACTTAGGAAGGACAGCACTCACAAGCCTCTTGGAGGTAATTAAACCTGGAAGCCATCTCTCTGTGCTGCGATGAGAACAGGGCTGCACTGTAGAAGACCCGCATCATAGTTGAGAGGACTCTACCCTGCCTATAGATATACTTGTTATGACACTCAGTAGAAAATGTGTCCATTTACAAACTGTTTCTTTCTATTCTGCTTCAATACATTTCTGAAAGTTGGTTTTGCTAATTGCACTGCTTCAGTTAAGCTCTGTAAATGATTCCCCTACTTGGATTAAAGGGGAAGAGCCTATGCAATGAACACATAAACCACTATAATAGCATTGCCTGGACTTTTACTGAAATCCTTTTTGTTCTATGATATCAAGTTTTGTGCCAGAGAACTGTCTTCTTGACACTTGTACTAGAAGGTACCAAACACATTGCAAAACAAGCATTTATTGAGTATGTACTATGTGGAAGGCACCATGCTGCATGCTCCTGGAAGTATAAAATGATTCTGTCTCTAACTTCAACTAATCACATGCTGTTAAGAGGACCAGATCGCCATTCACGAAGCTGTAACAAGTCGAAACTCACTTTACAAAGAGACATAGTTGTGGTATTAATTTAATAGAATTTATTTTAAGCCAATGAATATCAGCTTTTAGTGCTGTAGTTTGATTACTGGATAGCCTGTAGTACTAAATGTTAGATCCAATAGAATGCAGTAGTTTGTAGACTTGATCCATGTATATTTAGGTAATGATGATGTTAATAAACTTATTGCTCCAGGGACCTAACCACTTAGAGAGAGACAGATCAGTGGAAATCAAATATACAAAATGCAGTGAGTTAAAGCAAGTAAGCAAACTGAATTTATAAATATTCCCAGCAGAGTGTAGTCCAAAGGACTTGGCCTAAGAGTCAGACTATTAACTTTTTATTCTTGGTCCCTTAGAGACTTGGAGTAACATTTCATTTTCTCTGACCTTACTTCCTTGTCTTACAACCAGACATGCCAATAATTTGGGCTTTGTGGAGGGTTGTTGTGAGAAGTGGAATTTCCTGGGTGAAAATATTGTACAAATTGTAGAGTACCTTGCAAATGCTCCAGGATAGTTTAAATTGTTTTCAAGAATCCAAGAGCCATTTCCTTTCTGCTGTAGTCAGTGATCATGTATTAACATTTCTGAATTCACTTTTTCTGCTTGTATTGTGAGGTCCTTCCTTGCAACCCCACTTGAGCAGACTTTTTGCTTCATCGATATTTCAGGAACATAATAGCTATTTATACAGCATTTGCTTTATATTTAACTAGTACAAATAATCTATGGATGTTCCAAGGTATTCGGGACAAGGTGTGGGGATTGTAAGGGAAAACTATACCTTTTATATAAGAAACTGAAACTTAGGAAACTTTTGGTTTCCACTGAGGTTCTAAGAACCAAGACCCTGAGTAACAACTGTATCTGCTAGTTAGGCCTTCTGACTTCCCAAATTAATATGGTAGCAAACTGTACATAATGTGGCATCTTTCTATATACTATGTTCTTTTAATAAATGTGTGTGTGTCTGTGTGTGTGTGTGTGTGTGTGTGGTTTTGCTGACATGTTGGTCTATGAACCATGTTGAGTGCCAGGTGCCAATGGAGACCAGAAAAGGGTGTCAGATCCCGTGGAACTGGAGTTACAGGTTGTTGTGGGTCACCTGACATGGGTGCTTAGAACAGAACCCAGATTCTCTGCAAGAATAACAAGTGCTCTTTACTCTTGAGACATGTCTTCAGCCCCTATACTATATATTCCTACCTCTCCTATTAGCCAAGCCCTTGTTCTCATGTGCTCCAGTAGTGGCAGCAACTGTGGGCTGAACTTGCAAGTTAGAAATGGGTAGTATCTAACCAGATGTGAGAGGGTTGCTGTGAGTTAGAGGATGGCCTTAGAATCCCACCAATGACATTGGATCATTTAAGAGAGACGTTCTGTAAATGGTATATAGAGTATGGTGAGTTTGGTAACAGACCAGTTATTTTAATGTGTCTTGATTTATTTGTGATCATTTGACATGGGGCCTCATATAGAGAGTCAAGGGTCCAAGCCATGCTTTGGAAGAGGCTGAGTGAAAAGTTTTTAGGAGTTGCTGTGCTGCATCTTCCCTCACTCAGTCTGGTTAAAAAGCCAGGGCTCCCACTCCTGCAGATTTGTCCTAGCTACCTGATTGGGGGCTCCCTAGAGTCTTTTCTGATCAAAAGCTTCTGCCAGTAATTGGTCTGACACTGGAATTCTATAGTTATACATAGACTACAGACTGTTTCAAGTCAAACTGAACACCTACCTATATTGCTTCATAGTCCTTGGACTCTATTCCAGAAGGGAAATCTCATGTAGCAGGCATTCATGAGTTGCCTTGATCACAGCATGTTCTGGGCCACTGTTTTCCTAGCCCTTATAGATATGATGGTGTCTTGGGACAAAGGTCTTCCTGTGGCACCAAAGAGGTCACCTGACTTGAGATCCCTCAGTGACTCTCTCCCCTGGAGTTGAAATTACTGTCCAAGGTCACTGATTGGTCTCTGTTGGATTTTTGGATTGGGAGGTGATCTAGTCAGAAGCTTTTGATACTGTATATAGAAAGATGATCTGTACATATAGGGAAGAAGATGTCAAAAATATAAAAACAAGGAGCATGCAAAAGGTGCTCGCTGTAGAGGCTTTAAGACCCGAGTTCAAATCCCCAGATCCCATATAAAAGTGAAAGGAGAATTCCACAAAGTTGTCCTCTGATACACATCCATACACATTACACACACACAAAATAAATAAATAAATAAATAAATAAATAAATAAATAAATAAATAAATAAAGTATGGAATGTGCACAGCCTAGACCCTTGCAATAAGAGATAGTTCCTCTGGCTTGTCTCCAAAGTGACCAATTGCTTTTATTTCCCCACCAGATAGGCTCTTGTGGCCCCTAGGAATCCCTCCCTTTGGTCAAGGTAGCTTATATAACTTCTATTTCATATGGCTTCCTGAATGAACAATGGAAGACAAGTTGTATTAAGAGAATAACTAGTTAGTGAAAACAACAGCCATTGATCTCAGGGCCTGCTGGCCCACACTACGGGTAAGCCAGTATGGTCCTGTGGCATAGTTACCATGTGTACCACTGGAGGGCTATTGGTTTTGAATATGAAAGTAGGGTAAGACCCAGTGGCTTTCTTGTCTTCAGGGAAACATGCACTTGGTCATTAAATTGTGTACAATACAATTAGATGCTTCTTTATACAGAGTGCTCAGTCTGGCAGTCTCTTCAGCTACCACCACCAGAAAAGAAAGACTCCTGATTTCTTGCAGATCAGTTCAGCTGTCTGTAATAAATTACTCATAGCATCTTGTTGGGGAGAGGATGCTTATATCAGTGGCCTCTAGGTTGAGGACCTGATCACTAAGTTGTGTATTTCTGAACTACTGAATTGCCCAAGACCACAGTAGATGTTATATTTTTTAAGCAAAACATGAAACCAGTAGCAATAGCTTTAATACTCATGCCACACTTGACTATCATGTCTCTCTAATACCCTCCCACACATATAGACAACCACCTCTCAGGCCACATGACTCAGTTGTATTCCATTCCGTGTTCTTTTAGCAATGCAGGAGAAAAAGTGGAAATTTCTTTTTCTGGGTAGAAGCTACTTGCAATAAAAGCCCACTTGCTAATGGTGTTTCAATATCAAAAGCAGACACTGAATGTTAATATATATATATATATATATAATATATGTGTATGTGTGTGTTTATGCTTAAAAATATAGTTCCAGAGAGATTCCTGTGTTCTTGAGGAGAAGGTAACTGAGAATGCAAACAATATATTCATAAAGTTTCAGAATGCAGCGTGAAATACCATTCGTGAGAGATATATAGAAAACCCTAAGCATTTTCAGAGGAGTTTATTGTCTTTGCATGTCAGAAAAAAATTCCTAGTGGAACAGAGTTTACTTGTGTTTGAAGGAAGAAACAGAATGCCTTCTGTAGGAGTTAGCAGCTGTGTTACTGATCAGTAAAAACTACAGCTGCATTTGCTTCATACCCATCTAAAGAACTATATAATTGTTTTAAAAAATGGATTTCTAATACAATAGACCATTATCCATAGGAGCCCTCTAATTCAAGTGTATATGTTGGTTTTTAAAAAATAGAATCCTTGTATATATGTTAAAATTATGCAAGTTGCCTCTATAGCTTTTGAAAACTTACCTTTAACCCGCGTGGCTGATTCTTAAATTCACACATGATTTCTGACTATAACTGAGAAATGGGAAAGAGTGTACTTGCCTGGGGAAAATGGAGGTTTTAAGATAACAGGGCAAATGTTCCTTCAAGTGCAGAATACAGCTCATTTTAGTTGCAACCTCATTACACTGAGCAGGTATTTCTATTGCTCTTCGTGTGACAGAATTATGTGGCCTATCGTTTCCTTTGGGATTTCAAAGGAAATGAAGCTCCGGGCCTGAGAAAATGGTTTCAGTGGTTCTTACATTGCCACAGTTCCTGCTCATTCATGTATGAAAATTGAGGGAGGGAGATAATTGGAGGAAATCATAAGGCTCCCTGGATGACAGAGAGGATAACAAGAGCTTCTGAGAATCAATGCGTTTCAGCCTGGACATCTTACCTCTGCAGGCTCCGTGGAGATACCAGAAAGCTGTTTACTTTCTCTCCAGGCAACCCACACCATTTTGGGCAATGTCTATTATTTAAAAACTTCATATTGAGCCGAAAATCTCTTTCACTATAGCTTTCCCTAATACTGGCTGACATATAGACTTTTGAATACTGGCATAGGAACACAGCCACCATATATAACACTATTCCCAAAGAAAAGCAGTTGCAATTCCAAACAAGTCATGTAGAAATAGTATTCTGGAACACAACTCTGCTCATCAATTGGAGCATTCCAATAGGGGAGAATGCCCAAGGAAAGAAGGGACCAGATAAGTGATCATCGACTCAGATCATCTCCCTACTCTGCCTTACTTTCCCAGTATTGACAATTATAAACTGCATAAGAAAATGCTCTATGAGAAATGGTTCAGAGGGCCACCTTCCCCATAATGCACTCTTGGGAAGACCTAAAAAAAAGTGTGAAAAAAAAACTGGGCAATATTGAACAAAGAGGAACTCAGCCCTCCACGCTGCCTGGGTTTCGCTACCTGGCTACAGAAGGCAGAGTATCATAAGGGCTTAGAAAACTGCTTCCAGTTGGGCAATGAATTTGACTCTAGGCTCTACAATTTATTAGCTCCATGACTTTGAGCAAGTTGTTGACCCTGATGCCTCAGGTTTGCATCTGAGAGACAGAGATTGAGAATACATGTGATGAAGCATAACAAGAGCACAGTTTGTTCAATAAATGCCATTTATCTTACATGTACTCTGTGAATTGCATTTCTAGATTGTGTACCCTTAGTTGGGAAACAAATCAGATTGCACTCTAGGCCATAGGGAGAATAGATTTGATGTGACTCAACCCATTACTTTGGATGAGAGCTTCCTTGAAAGTCAAATGGTTCTGCATATTCAGAGTTTTCTTTCTATTATTTCAGCTCTGATTCCTTCTTTTTCTTCTCAGGGCTCAAACTAGAGTACTTTAGTTTAACATGTTTTTCCCCCAGAATATGTTTGATGGAAAACAGTACTCATGACGTATTGGTTTTTGTTTATATATCAAACTGGCCTGAATCTTCAGATTGATTATTCCATAGGTTTGTGCCTGCTCCTTGTAATGTTTAACATCTCTAGTTTATCCCCACATATACAAGAGGGATATTTTTCCTTTGACCTGGCTTTTAAAAAAATCAAACTATATATAGCTGGAAGTGGAATAAATTCCATTTCTGGAGATATATGTACTAACAGATTAGTGCCTGTGCCTACAGATCTTAAGTTTTAGTGGTGGCAGTCAAATTCTCAAGGTTGTTTCATGATAAATCAGTACCAAGATGGACCACACTGGCTTGTGAGTTCTTAATATAGCACTAGAGTAGAGAGATGGGGAGAAAGAAAGTCCTAGAGACAGGCTAAAGAATACATTAAGGATTAAGGGTCAGGAGTTTTTGTGTTCCTGTTTTCCTATTAATGGTAAATAATGTAGAGCAAAATTTCTTGGCTTAGCCAGCAGATTGGCAAATTTTTTTGGGTTATCCAACAGACTAGGCCAGATGAAACACTGAAGCCCTTAACATAATGCCCAGCACTGAATCCTGGTGATGCATTTTTTAATAATTTATTTTTATTTTATGTGCATTGGTGTTTTGCCTGCATGCATGTCTGTATGAGGGTGTCAGCTCCTTGGAACCGGAGTTACAGACAGTTGTGAGCTGCCATGTGAGTGCTGGGAATTGAACTCAGAACCTCTGGAAGAGCAGTCAGTGCTCTTAACCGCTGAGCCACCTCTCCAGCCCCCTGGTGATGCATTTTTAAGAAAAGCGAAATCTCACCATTATGAGCACTGTCCGTTCTCTAGGCTCCTGCCCATTAATTGCAGCCACTGTAGAGGATGAAAGATCCTAGAGCTTCAAATTACTTTTCCACTAGTGGGAATCAACTGTTCCCATGCTTTCTCATTTGGTCCCCCTTGTGGCCCAAAGCAGACATTTAAAAAGCATTATGCTGGACTGGAAGCAAAAGAGCAGGTTTGGTATTTTTTATTAATGTTGTTTTGTTTTTATGTTAAAATAGCTACATGGGTTATATAAGAGTCAGGCCTCATATTTGGCCTCCTCACTATGGCACTAGTGTAAATATAATTCATGGCCTCAGACCCTACGTATCATCTTGTATTCCAGCATTTAACAAATACATACTAAGCATCTACTATAAACAGACATCTATCTTGGGCTGGGGGAATAAACCAACAAATAAGATCAAATCCTGCCCTTGTGGAGCTTGGATTTGGTTTTGGAGATAAATCCAATAGTGTTCAAGGTAAGTCCAGTGGTAGAAAATAAAACAGGAGCCCTACTGGAGGGAAGGCTTTAGTTTGAAATATGGCTGTGAGGGAAGAGCCCATAGAGCAAAACCATGAAGAAACCAGAGGTCTCCAAAGTCCTCCGGAAGGAACAGCCAGAGTGGAGAGAATGAAGTAGGGAGCTTGAAGGGCAGCTAAGATGACATCTGTGAGGCTGGATCAGGGAAAGCAAGGGGACGGCCCCAAGGGGCTATATAGAATCACCAGTGAAGGCTGCAGGTCAAGCAGCACCTTCCCAGTCAGATAAGAACATTGCCTCTTTTTCTAGGAGTTGAGACACCATGGAAGAGCCTTTAACAGAGGAGTGGTATTGTTGAGTGTAGGGTTCTTTGGAATCACCCTTGATGCTTTGCTGAGAACGGAGTATAGGGACAATGGTAGAATCAGAGGGTGATAGAATCTGCTACCAGAGACTAGTGGTAGAGATGATGGAGTGCTCCATCACTTTTTTCTCAATCTATTTGTTTTTTTTTTCATTTTATTTATATATTTGTTTGTTTGTTTGCCAAAAACATATTACCTTAGAATCCATTGTTTTCATAATACTTATTATTAAATGTCAGTATTGAATTGTGAACTTTCCCTATACAGTAACATATCACTTAACTGGAATATATCCTGAGAAATGCATTGCTGAACAGTTTTATACTGTATACTATCAGAGCATGTGTATGCAAACTTTGGAAGTCCACATGCCACAGCATTGTAATCTTGTGGGTGATTGTAAGGAATTCTTTGCTTGGAATCCTGCACATGTATTTTCTTTGTCTGCTATTACCTCTTTTAATACTTGATCCTCTTCTGAAAGTATGTCTTCCCAGACCCAGTGTCATTCCAAAGGAGACATGAAGTTCCCATCCCATATACCCCTCATCACACTCTCAATACACATTCACAGAGAGTATGGGAACTAAATGACTACTGTTTGAGTTCTCCTTCCTATTTCCTTATGTACATATACTATATATATTCAGTTAAAGTTTTATTTTTTGATAATCCTGTCAAAAGACTATGAAAAACACAATCTCCCTTTTGGAAATAATGAAACCCAGAATAGCAATGTGTTTAATGACATAATTATGGCATGCATGGTACTCTGTCACATATTATTGATTAGGTTCATATTTATGGGTAATTGTTATGATGAGTTTATTCAGGTTTATTCCCATCTGATACCTCCCAAGGATGCAGCCCATGAAGGGAGCATTGCTAAGATTCATCCTATAGTTGTCAAATTCTCATTATGGGCCCCAGAGGGACATTGCACTATAGGCACAGTGACTAATTTTCAAATTGAAAATTTGGACTCATAATCAAACAAGCGGTGGTTTTGCTGAATGGCTGTTAGGACAGAATGAATGGCATGTTGTCCTGGAATATCAGACACAGGATGTAGCTGAGACGTTGAGTGCTACAAAGAGGCAAAGACTTTATTCATTCTTCTTCACATGACTCTTAAAACCTTGATGTGTACACAGTACTAAAGAATGGGATAAACATGTGGTTACAGACATTGTAGTTCTTGGTTATACACTTATTTGATGTAATCTTTTGAAGAAGTCTCCTTTTCTCACTAATGTGGGACTTGAGCCATCATCTTCTCACAGGGCCAGTCCCATGAGGAATGGAAGCCAGGGAGGTGGTTTCTCCCACAAGGCTTCCTTCAATGGTGGTTGGCTCCCTGCCAACATCACTAAGCCTTTTGGTACTGCTGGCACTCACGTGGCCTCTTTGTGTGTTAAGCTGCACCAACAGATTTTAAAAACAAGTGATCAACTTAGGAGTTTCATGGGGGAGGTGTACCATAGAGGGAATTCCCCCAACATTAAGAGTCTGCCACTACAACCGCTACATCTGGTCCTAGATTCTAAGTACGTAAATCTCCTTGTAAGTGGCTTTGTTAGCTCCAATTCCTAGTTCACCTGTATGATTTCTATTTATGTATCTGGGTCATCATGAAGCCAGAGGTGTGAGCTCATTCTGGGTAGTGTTATGCTCTGGTATGCTCATTTTTATACTTCCGAGTATTTCTGGACAGTTGAGGAAGAGCAATACACTCTAGTTAGTACAGATCAAAAGACTGAGACCTCTTTTCAACTTTTGCAAGTACTCAACAGTGCTTATTAATAAAAAAAGAATCATGCCACACAGCTCACAATGACCTATTCTTGAAATTCGTCCCTGGTGTTTCCAGTTCACCCCTCCAGTTTAAATACAGAGCTGGCTCACTCCAGGTCCTTGGCAAATGCAGTTAGCAACCCAGAAAACAGTTGGCCTACCTGCCTGCCTGCCTTCCTTCCTTCCTTCCTTCCTTCCTTCCTTCCTTCCTTCCTTCCTTCCTTCCTTCCTTCCTTCCTTCTTTCCTTCCTCTCT